>PVIW01005686.1:0-101439 GCA_004026585.1 Noctilio leporinus
GTACCACAGTGCAAGGAAGTGCTTCAGGATTGCTTCAGGATTGCTAGTCTGCTTGCCACAAGATGGCACAATATCAGCTAAATCTTAAGTCACAATTAAGTGACTTAATTGTGCCTGCAGAAAAAATTACCACAATTCTCCAAAGGCAGACAGAAATGTGGCAGATGATCTTTCATTCTTAGCACAACCAAAGAAATAAACAGAACTATCTCGTATTAATCTCTAATCTAGCAAAATAACTTTTCTCTTTTTATTTTATCTGCAAAAATGAACAGAGAACTACAATGACCTCTGTTTTGCTGGGTAAATTTAAAAAGCCATTTAACCAATACACCTTCTACTTCTAAGAGACAATAAAAGACCTCCACATAATAAACAGAGCCCTAAGAATGAACAGCAACATACCCTGTTCCTCACATATTCAATATAAATCACTTGCCTCTTAGATAAAAGGTGGCTTTCATAATGTACATGCATTTTACTCAAAGATTCCTTCTAGGAAGGAAAAGTCTCATTTGGGTTCATTTTTAAATTTTTTAGTAGAATCGGTTCTCGTTCTTCCTCAATTAGGTCAGTGTTTTCAAAAACCCACACTTATATACCTGATTTTTTTCCCCATCAGAAATTTTATTCATTCCTATCACTTCTTGGCCTTTTGTCTAAGATCAAGTATAAAACTGTATTCATTCCATTGAAATTTCTAGAACACTTGCAATGTTCAGCTTTTATGTTTATATTCTAAATATCCCAGCCCAATGAATCTTCAATTCTAATGGAGATGGACAATAAGGGGGGGGGGGGGGATTAAGCAAATTATATAGTATGTTTGATAATAGCAAGTGATATAGGGAAAAGAGAGCAAAAGGATTAAGAATTAGAGGTGAAGCTTTGCAATATGAAATAGAGAAGGCAGGACTAAATTAGAAAGTGGCATGAACAGTTCCTCAATTCATTTTTAAAAATGCTCTTTTCTCTCCAGATCATGCCAATTCATATACTGCTTCACTTTTTCCATTTCCATATTACTATTTTAATTGACACATGGTGATTTGAAAAAAGATCCATTTCAAGTTGAAGTTCAATGTAAAGAAAATTGCCCTGTAGTAGAAACAGTCCTTCCCTGTTCCCCCACGACCTTTTCTGCATATCCACACAAAATAGAAATCATGAGCGCAAGAGGTGAAAAGGGTCCATTTACAATTAAAAAAAAGAAAAAAAACTATACATGTAGGAATGAATATCCCTAACAAGATATACATGGGATACAAACAAAGAGAAACAAACAAAATTTTGCTGAGAGCTATAAATGCTGTTATACAACAATGGAACATATATGTTGTTATCCAATATGAGAAGAATAAATACTGTAAAGATGCTATTTCTCCAAAAATTAATTGATAAATTTAATGCTATTCCATTAAGTATCTCAAGGTGGCAGAGAATTGAAGTAGAACAATGCTAATAATGTCTATAAATGTTATTTCTTAACATGATGTATATCAAAATCCATCAGGGAATTTTATCAGAATATGTATGACTATGTCCCACCTTAGTTTTCCAAATATAATTCCAAATATGTATATTTTGACAAAACTTCCCAGATTCAGAACACTAGTTAAGAATCAATGATCTGGAATAACAAATGAGGGAAAAGCTCATTGATTAAAAAAGAAAAGAAGAAGAAAAAGAGAAAAAAAATGATAAGAATGTACAACTTATCAGTTATTGTAGCTATTTTCAAGCTACAAAAATGAGATCAATGTGGTACTTGAAGAATAGAGAGATACATCAATGAAGAAGAACAAACTTATAAACTTCCCAGAAATTGCTGCCCTGGATTCATGTATGATAAAAGAAAAATCACAAAGCAATGGAGAAGAAATAGACTGTTCCCTAAATTATATTAAGTGAGGAGGAGATCAAATTTTAATTATGCCTCACACTTCACACACTCACACACACTCATACACCAGATTTTAAAACTAAAAATGTAAAGAGAGGAGTACACAGAGACAGTAAAAAAGTGATTGAAAAGAAAAAGGAGAAGACAATTTACGTCATTTTAATAAGAGTACTTAAAAGGAGTGAAAAAGGAGCATCAGCCATGGACCCACAAACTAAATTTGAATATAAATAGTGAGATGAGAGGTTACAAAACAGTAAGTACAGTAAGAATTCATTCTATGTTTATCAACACATATTTATAAGGAAATATAACCAAATGTTAACAGTAGTTGATTATGGCTGATATTTTTTCTCTTTGTGTTTAGTTTCTTGATGCTATGTTATGAATTGTTATCACATTTAACTTTTTTAATATCTATTTTTCAAAGCTACTTAATTAATTTGTTCACTGATAATTTTTACATATGACAGTAATTTGGGCACATAACGGGATAGGTTTAAAACTCCTTATGTGCTGTTCAGTGTTTTGTTCATCTTAAAAAATGTTTTTTTCCCCTAATGCAGTTTCTTATTATTTTCAGCTGCTGAAAACTGCTGCTCTGGCAGATCATAATGATCATAATTATTTCTTAAAGGTGGAACAACTATTTCAAATGACAAATGCACAATCATAGTAAACATTGTGACAATTAAGTATTCAATAAAAGGGATATATTAGAGCTAATCAAATTTGCCAGTAGGGGATAACCAGATTTGGCACTGCCTGATACACAGAGGGGGCTCCGTAAATAACTATTCAGTAACTAAGCCAGAATAGGGTTGTGACCAGCCAAAAGAGCATAAAAGATGAGCATAAACAATCTGTATGTCTAAAATAGAATTCTTGAAGTATTTTTTTTCCTACAAAATATATGCATACTCTTAAAGATGAATCTAAAAATTGAAACACATAAAAGATATTCATATCCCACCTGATCAGAGAGAAGCACTAGATTTAAAAACATCTATTTCACCTAGAATGAGCAAGGTATTTTTTAAAGGTTTTTTTTTTTTTAGTTCTAAGGATAAGAGCACATTACACTAAGTGAAATTAGCCAGTCACAAAAGACAAATACTGCATGATACCAATTATATGAGGTATCTAAAGTGATGAAATTCATAGAAACAAAGCGGAATGGTGGATGTCACAGCTACGGGAAAGAAGAAGTAGGAAGTTGTTTAGTTTTGCAAGATGAAAAAGTTTTGGAGATCTGTTGCACAACAATATAAATATACTTAACATTACTGAACTATATACTTAAAAATAGTGAAGATGATAAATTATGTGACATTTTTACAACAAGTAAAAGATAGATTTAAAAAATTTAAAGTAATGCAAAATGCTTCCTATTACACCAAATTATCAATACCAAAGCCTGGAGAATAGTGTCATATTGGCAGCCTTGTTTTCAAATTTTTTCTTAAGGCCAAATTCCATTCAACTAAATTATGTAGAGTCTGATAAAGTAGCATTTTAAATTAGTGGGAAAGAAATAATAATTCAATTGATGATGCTAAATTAATTTATATAATCTATATAAAATATACATTTAGATATTTATGACATATATACAATTAAATTCCAGCATTAGTTAAGTATAAAATATGAAATTATAAAACAACTAGAATAAAAATATGTCAGTATCATCTCACCTTAGATTGAGAATATTTTATAAAAATAAAATAATACGTTTATCTTCATTTACTGAAATAAATTATCTTCAAAAGTTGAAATACAAAAATAGAAAAAAATATGTTAAAAAAATAAAGCCACATATAAAAACAGAAAGCAAGCAAAGAAAAGTGATTTGGAAAACATCTGACAATGAGTGGATAACCTCAATAAATAAATATGTAAAGAACAAGTAACAGATATAAATGTAAGCATCACAAAAGAACAAATAAAGTTTTTAAATGGCCAATCACATGATAAACTGTACAACCTCAATCGTAATGAAAGAAATAACAAGGCTAAAGCTACGAACTATTTCTCAGTGCTATATATTATACATCCAATTGCCGGAACCACTAGGCAATACTGCCTCCATAAGGAAAACCGAAAAGGGTTACCTTTTCACCCATCAGCTGTCACCTGGGCCAGGCCTCGGCGAAGCGGCCCTCAACTCAAAGGCCCGCCAATCCGTTTTTGCACAACCTGAATACTAAGACTAAATGGTTTCTACATTTTTAAACTATTGGGGGGAAAAAGAATAATATTTGTCACAGGAAAATTATATTAAGGTTAAGTGAAATAAAGTTTTATGTCTTGTCTATGGCTGTTTTCATGTGGCAACAGCAGAGCTGCGCAGTTGCAACAGACTGTGTGCGGCCTGCAGAGCCTGAAATAATTACCCCATCAGCCCCTTCATGGAAAATGTTTGTGGACTCCTGATACGGGACATGGTAAGCTGGCCTCTTTTCTGCACTCTGACTGAAAAATGGCAAATATAAAGCAAGAATTTTATTTCTTCATAGCGGTTGACCCAACAGTTTTTGTTTATTGCAAAATTCAGAGAACTTTTTTTAAGTAAAACATGTTTTTGCACCAGTGTGAGCTCAGGAAATCTGTCTGCAGGTCAGGAACAGGGCTAGGGTAAGGTCTACAGTTAAATATTGACTCTGAAGGGAAAAACAGCTTCTCAAATTTATCAAGTAACAACCATTAAAACTGATATTCCTGAAGTCCTAAACTATCAAATAGCACCTTGACAGTATTACTACCAAGTTATATGGCATATTTATTTAAGAAGACTTCTTTTTGGTTGAACCATATCAAACTATAGATCCAAATTGTCTGACACATTAATATCATGAAATCAAAAGGTAGACACAAGCCCTGTCTGGTAGCACACTGGATAAGAAAGCCAGCCTGCAAACCCAAAGGTTGCTGGTTCAATTCCCAGCCAGGGCACATGACCAGGTTGCAAGCCAGGTTTCCAGCCAGGTTTGTAGCTGGAGGCAAGTGAAAGGCAACCATCATACATTGATGTTTCTCCCTCTCTCTTACTTTCCTTCTCTTTTCCCCTCTCCTTTCCCCTCTCTCTGGAAATAAAATCTTTAAAAATAAATAAATAAAATCTTTAAAAATAAATTAATTAAATAAATAAAAATAGCATTAATGAGTTCTTTTTTTTTAAAAAAAAAGGTAGATACAGATTAAGCAAAAGCCATCTTCTGTATGGATAAACCTAAAATTGAAAGTTTACTTTCAGCAAAATAACACATCTATTGCATAAATTAATGTGATTACTTGAATTTTTTGGTTTTATAGTTTCGTTGACATTTAATTTGTTGGCATTCTATTTCATAACTACCTAAGTGCTACAAAGGAAGACATTTGCCCCACATTGGAATATATTTGCGTAATATTATGACAAATATAATTAAGTCACTGTGGAAATGAGAATGTTTTCCTGTGAAAGGGGCCAATGTGTTTCACAAGTTTGAGAATACTCTATGTATCTGCAAACTGCACAAGCATCCTAGTGCATGAATTTGAGGGAAAAAGTGGTCACAAACCCCTTCTGCTCTGTCTCCCAGGCTTGGTTATTGATGGGCAACAGCAGAGTACAACTATCACCGTGAGGAGGAGAGGAAAAGAACGACCATTACCACAGTCTTTATATTAAAAAAATAGTGCTTTGCTTTTGTGAGCCTCAATTTTCTTTAAAATAAGGCCAATGAATTATATTGCAGAGTTATAAAAAGCATTAGAGATACACAGGTAAGGTATACAACATAGAATAATACCTGATATTTTGGTACTAAGCTGTTGACCTTGTGCCAGGCATTCTGTATGCATTTTATGTGCACCACCTCAAAGAATAATTACAACCACCACACGACATGAAATAGGTACTAGTATACCCCTGTTATAAAGGAGATCAAGCTGAGACACTGAAAGGTTGAGTAATTTGTCCAGGATCACTTAGCTACTAAGAAGCAAAGCCAAGAATAGAGCCAAACATCAAATACCAGGAAGCTGGTTTTCTCCTCCTCTATAAATGGAAGCAATTGTTACAATAGTGATGTCAGTATTTTACCAGAATGAGAACGTAACTGTTTCTTCTACACCTAGCCACAGAATTCCCAGTGCACCATAGCCTCCAAAGGGGCTCCAAACCCCCAGGGTCATAAACCTTTCTAGAATTCTATTTTTCAATGTGCGTTGGGCTTCTCTCCATAAAATGTGCGGCATCCAGTGGAACTTTTTGAAAGGCTTCAAAATGCTAGCTGACAGCAACGTACACATCAATTTCCTCTTTTTCTCAGGAGGCTAAAGGGCCCACCTCCAGTCTTTCCTCCCTTTGTGTTTCTGAGTTGAAACTAGGCATTTGTACACGGAGCTTAGGGAAGGGAACCAGTAACAGCAACACCACCAAGCTGTTGTACAGATGAAAAAATGCTTCATTAACATTACAAAGTTGGTGAGTTTAAAACCCAGGAAAGGTATGTTTTAAAAAAATAAAACTACTTTCTTCCCATCATCTATGTTTCCCCTGCTGTGGAGCACTAATAACAACAATTTTCAATTTCATTCCCACCTGGCAAATGGATTTTTATTTTTAAAAGGCATCCTAAATGATCATTATAACAGAATTCTAATATTTAGAAATGGAAAAACAAAGATTATTGTGTGATAGAGTTCCCAGCCACCCTCAAAACTTACCCCCCTGGAATCTCAGTTCTGTTTTTCAATGGGCATTAGGCTTCCCTCTATAAAACGTGGGGTATGCAGTGCAACTATTTTTGAAAGACTTCAAAATTCTAGCTGTAGTTCCCTCTTATCCATGGGAGACGCATTCTAAGGCCCCAGTGGGAGCCTAAAACCGAGGAAAATAATGAGCCCTTTATAGACTATGTTTTGCCCTATACATACACACCTGTGATAAAGTTTAAATTATCAGTTAGGCATAATAACAGTTTAACAACAATAACCAATAATGAAATAAGATAATTATAGCAATATACTGTAATAAAAGTTAGATGAATGTGATCTCTCTCTAAATATCTTTTTTTAATTCTTACTATTTTTCTCTCTAAATATCTTACTGTACTGTATTCACCTTTCTTCCTGTGATGCGAGAAGATGCAGCACCCACGTGATAAGATGCTGTGACATGAATGCATGAATGATGTGGGCACTGTGCCACAGCGTCGGGCTACTATGAGGGCCCCTTGGACATGGCCCCGCCATGCCACAGTGGTCAATCTGATAACTCAGTTACTAAGTGGCTAAGGGCCAGGAGCATATACAGCGTGGACATGCTAGACAAAGGGACAGTTCACATCCAGGGCTGGATGTTACAAGATTCACCACACTACTCAGTACAACAGGTGATTTACAGCTTATGAACTGTTTATTTCTGTAATTTCCCAGTCAATATTGCAGGCTGCAGTTGCTTCGTGGGAAACAAAATGGTGAATGGGGGGTGGGGAACTACTGTATACATTGTAGTAAAAAATACAAGTTTGTAATTGCTACAGGGCCTAACTTTGTTGGAGAGAACCTCAAATGCCACCAGGAGCTTATAACTATCCAAAAGCTTAATGAAAACCCTGTGGATGTATTATTTTTCCGCATAGCTGCCACCTTCACGTGGTTCCACTGTACAAAGTACTTTAACACGCTAAAATATTAGGTTTAAAAACAAACATAACCCTTTTGAGAACTAACACGAGTGTTACAGGCTTGGGAAAAAATAAGCGAGAGAAACACTATGTAAGCCATTTTTCAGAGTCTATAGAGAACGTCTGGGCAAATGGTTAATTATTATTAAACATAGTTAGGCATAGATCACAGTGGACAATATTAATAGCAGTAATAGTAGTCATGGCCATCACACAGTAGTAGTACCAGTGCTAGCAGTGAGGAGAAACAGTTGACTGAGGGCTTGCCATGTGTCCATTCTAAGTGCATTAAATGGTCATCTCCTTTATTCCAAGGGTGATATAGACCCCTAAGCTAGAATACTGGCCCACCACTTAATATCTATGTAACTTAGGGTAAACCCTGTCTGTAGTCAATTTCCCTTATAACTGCCTCACAGGGTTGTTTTGAGGATTAAATGTGTTTAAAATAAGTGACATGTTTATAAAAATGTCTGGTGCATAATTAATACCGTAAGGGCCAGTTGTTATTAAGTGTAATTTTTGTTTGATTTCAGAGATGAGCAAACTGAGGCATAAAGAAGGTAAGTCACTTCTCTAAAGTCACAAAGCTGGTAAATGTCTGCCCTGAGGTTTGATCCAATGCTGTCTGACTCAAGTTCATCCCCTTACCACCTCAATAAAAGCCCCTATAGTTTTCAGTATATATGTATTTTTACATTTATATCTCAGAAAAAATGTAAGGGATTCATCAAAGAAGACAACTGGTATCAACAAGGTTACAACGGCCCTGGAACCTAGTGGCTAAGCATCCCTGGGTCAAACACCTCTACTGGATGCTGAGATGACATAAAATAGCAGATGGTCCCAACTATGGCCTGCAGTTCAAGTTCATGTTTCATGTAGAAAGAATATATATATATATATATATATATATATATATATATATATACACACACACACACACACACACACACATATAAACCTGGAACAACAATGGAAGATTAAAACAAAAAGAGCAAGAAAAACATTTTACATGTCCAGAAACAAGGTCTTTCCTGTCTTCAGTAACAAATGCACTTCTTTAAAATGTCCTGCCTTAATTAACCCCTATCTCTCCAAGCTTCACCTTTGGCACATGAACTTTTCTATAAAACACATTCTCTCTTCAACACAGTTTTTGGATGATTTTATCACTTCAGTAACTGTTTTTGGCCTTCTGGTATCTACTTTAGAAGGGAAATGTTTGTCAAAAATTTTACTTAAGAATGAGGAATAATGCAGATAATGACAATTAAGGTAGCAATAAATCTAAAACTCCTGTCCATTTTGGCCTTTTCATGAAATCACTTTTCTATAGTTTCAGAAAGAAGCTGTTCTGTTAAATTTGAAAGGTTAAGATGAAAACTTTTGTTTTCCAGGTAACATTTACTTGACAGAATACCAAGAACAAATTTACTTCTACAACAACAGTGAAACCTAAAATTCATTGTCTGTCTTTTAACAAAAATTTACAGAAATCTATAAGCAGAAATAAACAATCTATAGATGTTCTTTTAGTTGAAATCTTGAAGCAGCAATAATAATGAAGCAAATTAATGAAAATGTAACAATTACAATCCTTCTCTCTCCATAGCTATTTGGAATGTAGGAGCTGTGCTAAGAAAGCTCTCCTGGTCAACAACAGAAAAAAAAAAAAAGCCCACTTTACTAGGTTAAGGTCAAGTATTCAATTTCTATTCATTAAATCTGAATGACTTCTAACAATGGGCTTCTTAGATGTGATCTGTGTGCCAAACTGTTAGAAAATTTTAAAATGGTTAAACTTTTAAAGTGGTCAGCCACGTACATAGGAAAATACCCCCATACCAAATTAAGGTACCTTCCTCAACATCCCTAAAGCAAGGGCACCTTCCGTACCAGAATAAGAGCTATGTGTAGACAAATGCATGCTCACAAGATAAAAATGGATCATTTTAATGACAAATCTGATAAAACCCCATAAGAGATGTGGTATTCTCCAACATCAATAGGTAAAAGTATATGTAACACTCCCCTATACAATCAAAAAATAACAAAACAAAATAAAAACAAAGAAACTGATGAGAAAAACTATATCAATGAGATTTTTTAAGAGTGTGTTTTAGGTCAACCAAAGCTAGGGTATCTAATGAGACCCTTCCGTGTGTTCAGCAGAGAGTGGTCAATCTATGTCATAGCACCACACGTATCCTTTAAGAAAATCAAAGGGAAGCATGCTGGGCCAAAAACAACCCAACTGAAACTGTAAAAATTTTCACACAAAAGAAGTCCACATAAAGATTACATGAATAAGCATGTGAGCTGCATAGTTTTTCCATTCACGTCAGTATAACTGAAGGCACTATTAAAATTTGGAAGAAAAGTTACTAGGTTTTGCTGCTTCTCTTGGCTGGCCCTCTCAGCTCTAATTTACACCACTTTTAAATTTATAGGACGTGCAAAACTCTGAAGTAAATATGTATGAATGATCAGAATTTCACACATAACTTTCACAAACTATTTCACTTATTTTGCCCTGTATCATATAAGAAACTTGCTTTTATATACCTAATTCATCTCTATGAATCACTCCAGTAATAAATACAGCACTAACTCACTGTATTTGTGTGTATTCTACCTTGTATGTGTATTGAATCATGGTGATATGTGTTGAATTTTGGGCCTTAAAAAGATGTTCAAGTCTTAACTCCTATTTCGGGTCAAGATGGAGGCATAGGTAAACGATGTTCACCTCCTCGCACAACCACAGCATAATTACAGCTAAACTACAGAGCAAACATCACTCAGAGCCATCAGAAAATTGAGCTATATGTAAATCCAGCAACTAAGGAATTAAAGACACCACATTCATCCAGGCGGGTAGGAGGGACAGAGGAGCAGAGACTCAAAACAGGCTAGTCCCAACCCCGTATGTGGTGGGTATAAAAAGGAGGGATATCTTGGGATCGAAGGAACCCAGCCCCACACCCGACTACTCAGCCCAGGGTTCCATCCCCAGGAACATAAGTTCCATAACTTCTGACTGTAAAAACCAGTTGGGGCTGAATTGGCAGAAAAACTGAGGGACCCTCAGGCATGTCCTCTCAGAGCGCCCTGCACATGGACTTACTCGGACTCACTCCCTCTGGGCTGCAGCACTGGGGCAGCATGTTGAAGGGTACCAGGGGTATACGGGGAGGAACTGAAGTGTCTGGCATCAGGGTGAGAGCTGGGGACAGCTTCCTCCCTGACAGAAAGCAGACAGTAGCCACAGTCCCTTTCCTGAGCCTCCCCAACAAAGAGCTACAAATGCTGCGGAACCACATCTGAGTCTCCATCTACCTAGCTCACCGGGTAAGCCCTGCTCTGAAGGTTACCTAAGGGTCTGTGACATCCAACTTACAGAACCATCCAAGCGGGTAACTGGCTTTTCCACATGAAGGGCCAGGCTAGGCGCAGGCTTCAGACTTTCCTAAATCCACTCAAACAAGCAACAGCTGAGCCCAGCCCCTATTCCTCTGGCTGAGTGGCCCAAGGCCCACCACCTGCAGCAGCCATATAGCTCATGCCAAGGGACCCCAGACAGAACACAGGTAGAGGCTGACCTTGGCCTGCACAACCCAGGAAACTCCAGAGCCTGCGCACCCGGTGGACAGTTGCAGACCACATAGTAGTACTGCCCAACCATCTCCACAAGCCAAGGAGGGAGTGGTATTTGCTGGCCAGGGATCACAGCTGTCGGGGCTGGGTAAATCCCTCCTGTTGACCTACTGACAGCAATCAAGGCTCATCTACAAGGAGGAGGGAGTACTCAGCCCACATGAAGAATGCACCTTGAGTACCCAGCTTGGGAGCTAGTTGAGCCTGTGCCACTGAACCATACAGGGCACCTACTACATTAAGACACCTACTAACAAGATATGGAGTCAAAGCAGCTCTATCTAATACACAGAAACAAACACAGGGGACCTGCAAAAATGAGACGACAAAGAAATATGGCCCAAATGAAAGAACAGAACAAAGCCCCAGAAAAAGAATGAAACAAGATGGAGATAAGCAATCTATCAGATGCAAAGTTCAAAACACCAGTTATAAGAATGCTCAAGGAACTCAGTGAGTACTTCAAGAGCATACAAATGATCCAATCAGAAATGAAGGAGGCACTCACTGAAATAAAGTACAATTTACAGGGAAACAACAATGGAGTGAATAAAGTTGAAAATCAAGTAAGTTGGAACACAAAAAAGTAAAAGACATCCACTCAGAACAGCAAGAAGAAAAAGAACCCAAAATATCATGGATAATGTAAGGAGCCTCTGGGACAACTTCAAACTTCCAACATTTGCATCATAGGGGTGCCAGAAGAAGAAAACAATAATAAAACTTCCTTAACTTCGTGAAGGAAATAGACATACCAGTCCAGAAGCACAGAGAGTCCTAAACAAGATGTATGCAAACAGGACTACACCAGGACACATCTTAATTAAAATGATAAAGGTAAAAGATAGAGAATCTTAAAAGCAGCAAGAGAAAAATAGATAATTACATACAAAGGAGTTCCCACAAGACTGTCAGCTGATTCTTAAAAGAAATTGCAGGCTAGAACTAGTAAGAAGTATTCAAAGTGATGAAAAGCAAAGACCTACAACCTAGATTATCTAGCAAAGTCATCATTTAGAATCCAAGTGCTTCTAGTACCTGTGAATATGATCTTATTTTGAAATATGGTCTTTGCGTATGATTAAATTAAGATTAGGCCATTAGGATGGGTGATAATCCAACAACTGTGTCCTTATAAAAAGGGGAAACTTGGACAGAGGCAGAGAGGAAAGGCAATGTGAAGACCCAGGAAAACTGTCATCTATAAACCAAGAAACAGCTGGGGCCAAGAAAGAGGAATGGAACTAATGTTCTCTCACTGCTCTCAGAGGGAACCTCTGATCTCAGAGCCTCCAGAACTAAGACAGAAAACCAATTTCTGTTGCTTAAACCACCCTGGTTGTGGTATTTTATTAGAGCAGCCCCAGGAAACTAAGACACATGCCATGGATTAACTGTCCCAAGCTCACCCAGCATGGCTAAAAGCTCAAGAAGCCTCACAGAATTCCAGCAGCACACATGTGATTCCATGCTGTATGAAGTATAGTGAAAAATCTGCAGTTGGGATGAAGATATGAAACATCCCTATCTAAAATGTTAAGTGCAATGTCTTGAATTTATTGAAAACATATTTGCTGTGTTTCACTTCATTTTCTCCTCACACCCATGCCATAAATGAAATAGGGGAAACTTACCATTCATCTTACTGACAAGGAATCTGAACCTTAAGAGAGTTGAATGTTTTGGCCAATGACACATACACACAAGACAGAGCTTGTACTGGTGCCAAATCTCTTTAGGAAGAAAGAATCTGATCATAAATATTTTAACATGAAACAACAGTGGACTTTTAAAGTAGTGCCTCTGCAAATGACTCAAGGAGAAACTAATAATAATAATATCCCACAAACTGAGTAGGTTGACATGATTCAGTGATTCAGGTAAGATGGAGCAAATCAGACAAGGTAACTCATAACTTGTGAATCTGGCCTTGAAAAAAGGAATGGAAGTAGAATAATAGGAAGAAAAGAGAAACCACAGTGAATAAATGTAACACAAAATAGAAAAATAATAAATTCTGTGGAAGACCTATACAGACATTGGAGGAAGGCCTCAACTGACAGACTGGAGAATTCGGTGAAGGTTGTAATGGTAAAGGTTGTAATGGTAAACACCGTTAAAATAAGGAAAGGGTCCTTCCATTGAGCTAATCAAAGGGTCTTCATAAGATAGGACATGCGATTATCATTGTTAGTTCTTTAGAAGGGTGTGATATAATGAAGAAAGCTGTTCCAGTTGCAGTGTTAAAAACACTAAAGGCAGACAGCATGACTTCAAAAAACTGGTTGGGACTAAAGACAATAGTTGAATGCTTTAAGCTTCAACTACTGGCAAGGCAGCTTTGTCACCTGTCTTTCTTCCCTTCTTTCTGTATTTGTAGCCACAATGGCCCCCTGGTCTCCTTTCGGGGTGAGGTGTCCTTCTTCCAGCCTCAAGACCTTGTACTTGTTCCCTCTCCCCCTTCTTCATTCAGGTCTTTGCTCAAATGCCAACTCTTCATAAAGGTTTTTCTTGACTATCCTATATAAAAGGATACCCCTCTGTCACTCTCCATTCCCTCCCATGGCTTCATTTTTCTTTTTTCAAGATATTTTAAAGATTTTTTATTTATTTATTTTTAGAGTGGGAAGAAGACAGGGAGAGAAACATCAACATGTGGTTGCCTCTCCCACACCCCCACTGGGGACCTGACCATAACCTAGGCATGTACCCTGACTGGGAATCAAACCAGTGACCCCCTGGTCCTTAGGCCAGTGCTCAATCTACTGAACCACACCAGCCAGGGCTCATTTTTCTCTATAAGATTTATTTTCATCTGAAACCATTTTTATTTCTTTACTTTTACTAGTGGTTACTCTCATTACTATGTAAAATCCATGTGTATAAGTGATCTTGTAGGTCTTATTCACAGTTGTATTCATAGAACCTGGCACAGAGCTGGGCATAAAGTTATCATTCACTAAATATTTGTTGAATGAATAAAACAAACACCTGCCTCATCCACAGGCACAATTGAAGTTATCCCCTAAAGAACTTTTTAATCCATCTTCACTGCCACCTCTCAGTACATACAACAGGTCTTGCATATCCTGTCATTTCTGCTTGGGTTAATGCAGCAACCACTCACTATTTTGCCACTGCCACCCCTCCCCCACCACCCCAGCCCTGCCCCTCCCCCACCATCAATGCATTCCCCTACAGGTGATCTTATCAAAACACAAATCTCATGGAGTCACCAGTTTCTACTTAAAACACTCTCTCCATGGTCCTTAGGATAAAGACCAAATTCTTAACGTGGTCTGTAAGACCCTACATGGACTGGCCCCAGCCACGTGTCCAGCCTCATCGCAGTCCCTCTTCCCTTAATTCTACTCAATTACTTGATTTCCCTCTGTTCCCTTCAGTTGCAGGGCCTCTACACAGGCTTCCATCTGCTGTCGATAACACTCCTCTTCCCACCCTCTCAGATTCTCCTACTTACCCTCACACAGCAATCAGGCATCACTCCCCCGGGATTCCTGTTATGCAAGCCCACAAAACCATATTGCTCTACTCAGAGCATTTACTTTTGTTTGTCATTATGTCGTTATTAATTGCTGGGATTTTAAAAAATTAGTGATTGTCTTCATCTGGGACTCCTCGATCTATGATAGCACAGACCATGGATTTTTTTTCACTATTCAATCTCTCGTGTCAGGAAGAGTGCTTCGTACATGGCTGGCAATGAAGAAATATTTGTTGACTCAGTGAAAGAGAAGGCACCCAGTTAGAAACCAAAGAACTAGAAGTCAGTGTCAAATACACAGGCATAAAAATTTCCCACAAATACGGAAGTAATGCTGAGGACAAAGATATTAGAAAGAAATCTCTAATATGATGACCAGATGCTATTAATACATAAAAAGAGAGGGGAAGATTAGGGCAATGCAAACTTGAAATAGCAATGATGATAATCTGGAAAAGAATGGGACCAAAAGAGTCTGTTTCATTGAAGAACTAGACAAGAACCAGTTTTAAAAAATTGCTAAAACTATACAGTTATGTTAGGTAATGACAGTAACTAGGTGAAAGGTCACATTTACATATCCTATTAACAACTCCTTGATTCATTCTTCTCTGTAGAAACATTTATCTATGCAAGAAAACCATTCAAACCTTCCTTCTTGACATTTTACTTTATAAAATTTCTCCAAAAAGACCTTAGTTCCCCGAAAGATATTTTAAAGACATTTCACTGTGGTCGATTAGGCATACAGTAATAGCTAAGTGAGGCAAGGGCTATGGAGGAAATGACATATCATAGAAAGAACCCACTTTGCTCCTGATTAAAGTCACTCATGTGCAACTTGAGGAAATCCACACACTGAAAATTCTTGAGCACCACTGAAATTATGGGTTAAAGGACAAGGCCTAATTTGCAACCCTCACTGTTACTGTTTTAATCACCTAACACTAGAATCCATGTAATTCTAAACTCTCTGGGGGGAAGGGCTTATTCATTTATTTTTATTTCCTTACCTCAGGATTCCTCTAAAATAAGACGTAGCATTGACATGCATGAAAAGCAAGCCAGTATCATTTGCTTTCATTTGAACTCCTCAATGACTCATGCAATAAACAACAAGTCTCCTGGGTTTGTTTCGAGGTCACGCTAACAATTTTGACTGCATATTCCAGTTTTGCCAGAGCCAGTTTTCCAAAGGTGATTTACTACACCCTGTCTGAGAAAGGACTGCATAAAACTGGGGAAAATTCTGATCTTCAAAAAGACAGCGGACAATGATTATTTCCCATTTCATGCTGTTTGTAGAAAGAGAATGGAGGCACAAGGAAAGAACTGTGGCACTCAAAATTGGAAGAGAAAAATGAAAGCAGGCTGAACAACTTACCAGTTGAAGGGAGGGGCAGCGAAGGAGAGAATGTGGGCGGATAACCAACCTTTTCCACCCCTACAGAAATAAGATTTTAACACTCATAATTAAAAAAAAAAAAAAATGACATTTAGCCCAAGTAGCATTGAAACACTAAATGGAGTAAAACCTCAGTAACTGAGGTATGGTATTTATGCAAGGGACTCCACGTTGTTCCACACCTGAACACACATGACCTTGGTTCTCCCAGAATTTACTGAAATTTGGTAAGTATCTGTGTAAATAGTGGTTTGTTGATGCTGTTAGTAGTGCCAGCAAGAAGTATGTTTAACCTACACAAGTTTTCTCTGAACACTTACAGAAACCTGCAGTTACATGCAAACAACCATCATCCTACTTCCAAATTAACATATCTCTTTTATTAATTTTCCCCAGAAGCTCTAAAAGGTAACATTCTTAGCAGGGTCTGGGCTATGTATGTTAGCACTTAAAAGTAATAAGTTCAACTTTAAAAATAGTCTGAAATTCAGATTCTTAAAAACCTCTAATTAGTGTTCATATAAATAAATTTGTATTGCCCTGCAAATAAGTACTATTTTAAAGCAAAATTCTTCAGCATACCTAAATAAAATTCTTAACATCTAAAAATTGTAATCAGGCATTTTCAGTCATGGAAATGCAGGTCGTAGTACAATTTTTCCATAAGGGCATCCGCCTTCACTTTTTAAAATCTCTACTAATGTCCTTTGTTTCGCTTAAGTTATAACTATGGGACTCAGCAGTCAACTACATGTGCTACGCAGGTTAAACGGCTGCTCTAGGCGGCAGATGCTGCTGTTGGCTGGGCCCATAAAGTGACGGAAATCGTAACAGAAGCAACACTGTGCCTTCACTTCCCAATACTTGTGGTCCATAGCCTCTCACAGCGAAATGCATGGGCTGCTTTGATTGTTCCTGGCATCATCCCCTGCCTCTCCAGTGTCATTGAAAATTGTACTTTTCTCCTAGCTGTCCCCTTCAACTCCCTGAACAAGAGCCATTTGGAAATCTTGTTTCTGCCTCCCTCTGCTCCGGGAGGCCAGGCAGCACAGCTGGGCAGCAGCACGCCTGGCGTGGGCGCTGCCGGACTGGTCCTGCGCCAGGCCCTCGCTGCGAATGTGTCGCTCTTGTCCTTTTATATTAAGCATGGCTCGTAAATGAGCTGAAGACAATGTTCAAAAGTTTAAGCTCCTTGGGACACAGATCCGAATCTCACAGTCACACATGACTTTGAGGAAAGCCATGTACACATAGAACTTCTGTTGCCATATGGTCCATCTGCTTAGTCTCCGAACCGCCACTGTAGATAATTTTCTACTTTTTGTCCTCTAACAGGCCTGATCTAAATGCTGTACAGATTATCCAAACTGAAATATTTCCTTTATGTAAAGGAGCTCCTGTGAACCTAACATGAATACAAGCATCACTTTTACGGCATCAAAATCAACAACTTCCACCATATCTACTCACCCAAGGAACACAAAAAATTCTAACCCTTTGTTCAGCAACAACTGATAGAGCTTTCTGTGATGATGGACATGTTCTATACCTGCCTGTCCACTACAGTAGCCACTAGCCACATGTGGCTACTAAGCACACACAATGTGGCTAGGGTGACTGAGGAATTCGTATTATCTATTTTAATTAATTGACACTTAGGCATTGTAGAGAGTGGCTTTAAATTTTTGTAAAGGATATTAGAGTTTACTTGCAAGCATGCCACAGTTCTGTGGATGCTAGGAGAAGACAGGAGATTTTGGGAGCAGAGACAAAGTCTAGATTACTCACAGAAATAGTAGCAGGAGGATTAACATAGCTGTGCCAATTATCTGAAGCCTAACTCCCATCATATGAAGTGAAGAAGTATAGGTGATACCTATCCATGAAATGATTTGCATTACAGAAGAGGAACTGAGCTCCGAGTACCCAAATACTTCACAGTAGACAGTAAGCCCTTCTACTTGCTCTTTGCTCCCAAGAAAGACTACCGCTATTTCCCAAGGCTACCTACTATATAAATGTCCTTGAACGGATAGTTTGGAATGAAATCAGTCAGTGCCTCTGCTCACAGAAACCTGAATGAATAACGGAGGATTATCTCGAACAGTGGAGGCATCAGACATATCTCTTGAAATCTAACCATCTCTCCCTAGCCTGCTCGGATACTCATCTCTTAGCAATATTTATTTCTTGCTCAGACCATTACAGTAGCTTTCTAAATGGATATCACTACAGTCTGCTTCTAGGCATTCTCCATCCAGAAGCCAGAATGTACTTTGTAAACACAAATCTAATCATGAAGTTCCTGTTTCAGTTTTTGTTGTCACCCACTGTTTTTAGGATTAAGCCAACCCTCTTTAGCAAGTTCCACAGGCTCTGAAGGATAAGAGCTCTGCCCATACCTGCAGGCACTTCCCTTCCCTCTCCTTCTAAGATGCATTCCTTTAGCCACACTAAACCTTTTCTGTTTCCTTAAAATGTAGAGGTCATAACGTGGTGAACCCAGGTTGAATTCCAACTACAAATATGTCTGGTTTGGCTCACACAATAGTTTAACGAGCATTTGAGCCATTTCCTATTTTAGGAGATTTCACACTTATAAAATATAAATTTTAAGCTTCCTCCTTTAAATTCACAGCATCTGGCAGCACCTGGCCTGCATCCCAACCTGACAACACTTGGCTGGAACTGAGTATCTACTGTTCCTTTGGAGAAAGCTTGGGTTCTCCAGGGTGCCGCTTAGCTCTCTCCTGCTCTCACTTATTTATTCTTTCACATTATCTACCCGACTTGCATCCTAATGCACCCTGCTCTGCTCCCCCTTGATCTGGAACACTCTTCAGCCCCCAACTTCTTCATGTGCTATCACTTATTCTTCAGGTCTGAGTGCATTTATGCGAAGTTTTCTCTGACCACTACCAACGCCAATGAGGATGAGGTGATGCACTATATGACAGCCACCCACCCATGGACCTACTATCCCATTCCACCCCATTCCATCCCTTCTGCCTTCTATGGTTGTCTGCTTTACCCCTATGATGGCACTAATCACATAAGGCTGCAATTTTCTGATCCTTCCCCAGACATTTAGGTCATAAGAGAGTGACCATAACTGTCTTGCACACCATTGTTTGCCAGTGCATAGGAAGAGGCCCAACACATAGTAGGAGCTCAATAAACATTTACTGAATAAATAGATGACACAAAACTTAACTGAGGCACTACTAATTCAAAAGACTTATAAGATATATATATATATATATATTTTAATTGGACCTTTAAAGTGTAATTCGCTCACCCTCAAGAAACTAATTACTTGAGTAGTAAATATATAATAATCAACCAACAATGTTCTAAGCACTGCACATCAATTAGTTCATGTAAGCATTTCTAACAGCCCTTTGAGTTAAGTAATTCCTTGATTCCCATTCTGGAAATGAGAAAACTGAGGACTTAACTTATTGGCGTTATGACTAGTAAATGTTTGGACAGGGCTCCAGCCCAAGCCCATCAGAACCTGAAGCCAGCATTTTCAGCCATACACATTTATAAATGTGAGATTTTAAATGTGCCCTGGATAAGAGACCACACTGAATAAGGAGAAATTATAGAACTATTTATCAGGTAATAATTATAATTCCACTCCTGCTACTAAATAGCTAGCTACTCAACCTTGAATAAGAAGATCTTATGCTCAAATCAGTACAGTAACATATAGAAGATAAAGATGACTGAAACATCTCTCCAGATATTTCAGAGTACATGACACCACCACCAACTGTATTTAGAGCCCTTTTTAAAGCTATCTATATGTGCTTTTAACCATTAGCTTTTATTGGCTAAAGGAGATAAAGGAGTGAAGAAAGTTCACTCCTTACGTAAAATAAGTTTTCCGGCTCAGTATTCTTGACTATAATACCAAACCACACACTTTCCAGAGCAGGGACAGTATCTTTAATCCCATTTCACAAATAGGAAAACAAAGACACAGAACAAGAGGCCAAGTGCAAAGTTAACTTCACAGCCCTTATGCTGTCCCTCAACTTGCCTGGCCTGGTCTCACTATGTGAGTTCAGTCAAAGTTCTCAAAGCCCAGTACTGGTAAAGACTAAGAAATTCTATAAATATATAACAAATGGATGAACTCTTCCCATGAGCAGGGAAAGTGTCAGGAATGTCACTGAGTTACACCAAACACAACCTAATCTGGCCAATCTTTTCCAGGTAGAATTCTTGTCTGTCCTTTGTGCCAAGTCAGATTTTTTTTTTTTTTAGTGGTTAAAAACAAAACAAAACAAAAAACTCAAAGACTCTTGTAACTTTTTTAAGTAAAACTCCCAGAGTCAATCCAGGGCTCATAAGGTCATTAGGCATTCAAGTTTCAACTTACTAAAAATATTATAGTCGATCTCTGTATTTTCTTCTAGGCATTATAAATTTCAATTCTCAAGGGGTGGGAAAAAATTGCACATGGGCACCACAAGTTGATTTGTCAACATAAATTACAATTGAAATTTAAATTTTTTTTTAATTTTAAAATTTTAACATTTGTTACCACATCTTATATATATGAATGTTTTCCTGAGCTTTCACTTAAAAACAAATAATTCTTTTATTTCCAGGTATGCCTACCATTTGATGAAGTAGAAGCATTTAAAATTTTATTTCAGAAAACACTAGCTTAGCTAAACTTATTTGTTCCAGTAGATTCACTAAATAATGATCTGAAAGGGTCTTCATTAATGTATTCTTGACATCATTCTACTTGCCATAAATAGTCATTAGAATATATTTAATTTTCAAAAGACTATAGAATAAAACATTAGTTTCTAAGTTAGATTGGAAGCTCCTTTAGAACAAGGAACATATTCTAGATTTATCTTTAAAAGGGCATAGTACAACACACTGCAAAATACAGGAACTCATGACCTGTCTGTTAAATCAGGAATTTGCCAATGAAAGGATTTAACTATTTAATATCAAGTCTAAAACTGATTTATTAGGCCAGTTTCCTTCATAAAATAATTAGAAGAGTGCTGACAATGCTTATGCCTGTGATTTGTTTTTAACTGAAAAATTTACAAATAATTGGGCACATGGTGTTTGAGCTAAATGCCTTAAGTTTACTAAAATGAAGGTCTATTTCTCGAGCTGTTAAAAAGTGAAAGCAAATTCAAATTTGCACTTAAAATGGATAAGAGTTTGTAAAGATTGGTAAACACCTGAAGCAAATACAGTTAGCTAATTTCCAAAGGCTGGGGCCAATATTCATCTTGTACTGGCTGAATTCCTAAAACCATAGAATGGTGCAAAGTCCAGCTTTGTACGTAGGCTTAGGCGGGGAATAGAGGATTTCTACATGACCAGATCCAAAACCACGAATCTTTTATCCCAACCAATTTACCGACCATGCGGGTTGAGACACATAATCCCATCTAAGGAAAGGAATTCAGGCGATTAGAACACAGGACCTGCCATGAGACAGTTTGAGGAGCCCAGAGACTATGGTAATGATACCCTTGAATTATCCCAAACCCACTGGATGATTCCAACAACCCTCAGCGACGCGCAGAGCGGGCGCACGGTTTGCAGCAGGGGACACAGAAGGGCCAAAAGGGCTCATTAATGGCAAGGTGACTGAACCAGGGCAGAGATCCGGATTTAACTCCAAGTGGTAGGTACTTTCTATCCCGCCTCTGCGATCACCCTTCCCCAGCGCATCCCTCGGAGGCTGGCGAAGCGGAAGGTAGGGGACGCAGCAGGCAAGGACCGGAGGTGAGAAGAGCAGCAGGGAACGGTCCCCCTCACGGTGATGGTGGTGAGGCGGGTCACAGAGAGGTTTGGGGAGTACAAGAAAGGCTTCATCCCCCCGACCTAGCGTGGCCACCGCGCCGGGTTCCCCAGGACCGGAGAAGCCCGGGAGGAAATCAACCGCCTCGGGCGCCCAGAACAGC
This sequence comes from Noctilio leporinus, assembly GCA_004026585.1. NCBI lineage: Eukaryota > Metazoa > Chordata > Mammalia > Chiroptera > Noctilionidae > Noctilio > Noctilio leporinus. The sequence continues at coordinate 22,100 of PVIW01005686.1, forward strand.
GGGAGCGGAGGCAGCAGGACCCCCGTCCCGGCCCAGCATCTGCCCAACTTGCGGAGCCCCCTTCCGCGCTCCCACCCCGCCTCGCCTGCCCGCCCCGCCGCGACGGCGGCGGCGCCACCAACCTGCGCGACCGCGGGCACAGCCCGGGACGGAAGCCCGAGCCTGCGGGCGGGCGGCCGAGCGGCGCGGCGGGCGGAGAGTTGGAGGCTCGGGCTCCCGGGGCGGGGACAGACGGAGCACGCGGCGGCCGCTCCCTCCTCCCGGCGCGCGCTCCAGCCGACCCGTCCGCCGCGGGCCCTCGCGCCCCCGGGACAGCCCCGGCCCCCCTCCCCGGCGGCCCTGCTCAGCCCCGTCTCACCGTCAGCGCCCTCGAAGCTGCCCCTCGGTCGTCCGCAGCTTCCCGGGGCTGCCCTGTGGGGTTGCCTGCCCTGGGGGCTTGGGCTCCCGTGCGGGAGGAGGTGGCCGAGAGCTGGAACTCTCGCCGGGGAGCCCCGGGAAGAGGGTGAAGGCCGGGCTGCAAAGTCTGTCTTCCTTAGCTCCGCCCCGGGCCCGCGTCCCGAAAAGCAGTCCTGCGAGGCGGCCGAGCCGGCTGCCCCGAGAACGGCCGAGAAAAATGTCCGACCCTCCGGCTGCCCACGCGGGGTGGGAAGGACACTGCCCGTGAGGTCCCAGGACCCCTCCCCCTACTCCCGCCCGGGGTTGAGGACTCAGAAAACCAGTGTGCGGCCCTGGGGTACGTGAGAAAGGTGCAATTTCCTTCCCCATGCGCAACCCCTGACTGGTCCCTGGATTCAGGCCAGTTGGCTCAGGTCTTCGCAGTGCTCCCCTGCTGGCACCCCTGGCCTGGGGGCACCCTCCCTGTCCTAGCTTGCAATGCCACCTCGGCCTGCACATCCCTTAGGTCGAAACCTTTTTAGGTCCGCAGTGAGCCCAGCGCGCGCACTAGACCACTTTGCCCCTAAACTGCAGACAAGGAACCCAGCAGCTAACTCCCTTCCCGGCCTCAGCCCAAAGCAGGAGAAAACAGGGATCTGGGAACTTCCAACTCACAGGTTTTATAGCCAAGTGGCTTACTGCTGTGTTATTGACCCCCAAACACAAATTGATACACAGTTTGATTCGAGGGCAGGTGTTTGCCACTGCCTTTACCCCTCTGCTTGGATGTGTTCACCGCACCTTTTCCCTCTCCAGCCCCAGCTGCTTTTCATGCCCGTAAATCCCATCCTCCATTCCCCCAACCCCTCCCATCCAGAGTCCCCTGCCCAGTGCCTGGGTACCTCTTCCTCCTGGGGGTCTTCATCTGGGGCATGGGGGCGGGGAGCAGGCTGGGAGGAGGGACACTGAAGAAGATAAGGAAGAAGAAAACAGGACCAGGAAGGAAAGTGGAACCTAATGAGTAGGCCCCAGGGACAGGCTATAAAGAAGGCGGCAAAGCCCTCCAGCCATAAGGGAACCCTCGGGAAGAAATACTGCACTGTGAGGAAACCACCCACTCTTGCAATGGGTAGGTTGGAAAATGTGGACCGCCTCCCAGCTCAATTCCCAGCAAGTAGTGCAGAGCCAAGGACAAACTTCAGGACCTACATCATGCCTTCTCTCTGCCCACTCCCCAACCTAAATACCAAGAAAGGTCCATAACCCCAAGTTGTAGAGGCCCTGTGGTGAGAAGTTCATCCTGGAAAGTGATGGTCCTAACAAGATGCAGGAAAACATTGCTGGGTCAGCTTACATCTGGCCGGCTTACATCTGGTCAGCTTACATCTGATCTGCTGTAGTTATCCCTCCCTCCTGAGGTGGATCGTAACTGAAGCAAACACTTGGGACCCACCTGTAAATAAGAAGTCACTCTTGGTGAGAGGGAAAGGACATGGGGAGGGACAGGAATATTAAAGCGTGGTGGTTGTTGTTTTTAAGCTCTGTTGGTTGCATTTCTGTGTGAAGACAATTTTCCTTTTCAGTGGGTGACTACAGTTAACCTTAAAATGTTGGAGAATGTCTGGGACAATACGTTCAACGATACCTGATGAAAAAACTTCTCTCCCACCTTCAAGGTCCTGATGGGCTCTGTTATCAGAGAAATCCTGGTTCTTCTCGCCAATGCAGTAAAAAAAATTACAGCTCAGGGAGTCTATTAGCGTGTGTGCACAGTTTATTAATGAATGAGAATGCAAAACACAAGAGTGCCCAAGGGCAGGGGTGACAAGTTTGCCCTAGTTTGGCCGGAGGCCTGAGGCCCAAGGCCCCTGGACCCAAGGACCAAGGGTACCAGGAGAGCAAGTCCTGTTTCCTGAGGACTTGTATACTTGGTGGGATGGGGGTGAAAAGGTTATATTTTGATTGACGGGTAAAGGCGGTACTAGTTTTCCAGGACTGGGGAGTGGATACCTAAAGGTGTTAATGGGCTTCCTCCTTTAGGCAAGATGGGCCCTTTCCCACCTTGGGATCTAAACAGTTTCAAAGGCTTTCCTTCCCAGGGAGCGGGAAGGACACTTAAAATTCCAAGGACTTTATTTCTTTTTCCCAGGCTAACACTGTTTCTTGTGATAGCAGAACACCTGGCAATAATTCCAGACCAGGCCCAGGACTCCAGGGTTAGCAGGTGAGACATGTCTTCCTCTGCTTCTACCCTCCTGTAACACAACCACAACTTCATCTGCGCTGACAGAGAGCTGTGTTTGCGAAAGCCACCACCTCACTGAAGCCAGACTTGACAGCACCAGGGTGTTCCAGGCTGCGCATAGTCCAGCCACAGGGCACCCAAGCTTAACGTGTACTTAGGGAATGGAGCCCCACCCCAACTTCATGGCTGAGGAAAAGACCCCCTTCTGGCCTCAGGGATCCTTGTTGCCTGAGGTGGGCTCTGCACTCTAGAACTTTCATTACAAAACCAGTCCTGGTGTCCCAGTTTTACTTTTATAAAGTCTACTTTCGATTTAATTATGAAAACTCCTTTGGTTCCCTTATTTCCTCTGGTGCACAAAAGGCTAAGCCCCTGCCAGTTCATGAGGCTGGAAGAGACTTGCTCAAATAAAAAGTGTCCACTTTTCTGGTCATTAAAAGAAAAATCATCTCTAAAATGGAACCTTATTAAACTTACATTCTTCCTGGTTATGGCAATCTCTCTATCTATTACTTACTTCGACTTTAAGTTATTGATACAATCGTATTGCAAAAAGTGTCCAGTCAGCTGATGGGGATAAAAGTTCCTCCCCTCACCCAACCCCAGGGGAAAATTGTTATAGCCAAAAAGAATGGGAGAATTTATTTACAGGCAGCAGAATTGGTGTCAGACAGTGTTACAAAGTAGATGGAGATGGGCATTCCTCCATACCACCCCTGCTTTTTTCAATTTGCCTTTGCAGCTGCCTCATCCACCTATTATTGCCAGTTCTCCAAGACCATCCACCGCACACAGAAGTGTCAGGGACTTTAGACACTCTTGCCTACTAGTGCTTGTTTTGGAAAAGAGTGACATTTTGAGCAGAAGTACAAGACAATCCATGGAGAATCTTTCCCATACTTATGCTTAGACTTATTTAATAGGCCTTTCAGTGTAAAGATGAGTCCGACGGACGGAGCTTATCCTGGCCAACTTGCAGAATGCGCAAGCCTACAAGCTTTTCTGAAAAGACATGAAAGTGGACCCTTTCTCATTCTCCAGCATTTCAGATAAGATCTAAGAGCACCCAACATTGCTTGAGAACAGATTACACTCAAATAGTAGAATATGTTTCAAATTGGTTATAGCAAACAGTCAAATTTGCTTATGTATATTCAAAATGAGAAAATATTCATTTCAATTTACCATTTGTCAAGAAGCACCTTGGGGCCACATAATGAATAGCCCTTCATATGTTTGTTCTAATATCTGTTCTTTCACAAATAAATTTTCCTCTGAAATATGGACATCTGTCATAGAGTCAATTATCTCTCACAGTGTGTGCTATAAAACACATAAAGGAAATAATATACTACATTGCTTATTAGAAAGTAATCAGAAATACTCAGCTCCATGCTGGCATGTCTTTAATTTCATGGTGTTAAGAAAAAACTATAGGAGTATGAAACAGCAAACTCTTTCCTACTATAGTACCAATTCAATTGCCTATCATGACATATATGGGAGGGAAATTTTTCCCCAATAACTGGCGGAAACACTATGGTTCTATTTTCTTGCCTTTCTCTACTAACCCCTGTAGAGAGAATGTGAACATAAAATTTCCTTTGAAAACAAATGGATCACCACACTCTGATCAGCTCCACGGGTGTGCAGAAGAACAAGGTTAGAAATGGCATTCTAAAGACATAAATTATCATTGAAATGAGGCTAGACTCTTAGAAAATTTATGCATCAAAAAGACCTCAAAAATTGAAAAGTACAGTAAGATGTAGTCAGGCCAAGTCAAACTTCCTTGATGTAATGCAAATGTGAAACCTCTTTCCCTCTTTCTTTTCTCAGGCAAACTCCCATTCTCCCCTTTCACTGCATGATGCACACATAAATGAAATACCAAAATATTTTGCAGGAAGCTCTCCCAGATTAAGTACACAGAGCCTACTTGAAAACCTCATATTACTTTCTCTGTGACACTTTAAAATAGGCTTGAAGAAATTCTTAAGAGGAATATTTTAATAGCTTCCCAGAGAGTAGAATGCATTATCGTAATGGTGCAAAGGGCATCATTCATTTTTAATTCTTGGCTCCACAGGTGTTCCCTGCCCAGACTGCGGTTGACACTTCGAGGGCCTAATTATGATTCATACATCCAACATTACCCAGGAATGGGTCCTTCTAATTTCACACAATCCTTTACTCAAAGGAGAAAAATACATTTCAGTCCTAGTGGCTAGACACAGGGACTCACAATCCTGACTACAGGATTTAAATAATCTGCAGACCTTTAAACATCCTGGTGCCTCAACTCTGCTTTAGACCAAATAATAAAGACTCTCTGGGTGTGGACCCTGAGGATAGGTGTTCGTTTAATTCCCTAAGTGTTTTTGTTTTTGTTTTTGTTTTTAATGAAGGAAAGAGTGTTAAATGTACATACAGTAAAATTTGTTTTTTGTGGTGTATAGTTCTATTGTTTTATTTAATTGTTGTTCAATTATAGTTGAGTTATGCCAATGTTTCCCCCATTGCTCTCCCCTGCCCTACCCTAAGAATTTTTATCTGCAGTCAGGACAACCTTTGTGAGGGTATAAATACCTAGCCCCCCAAAATTCTTTTTTCATACACTACTTAATGTGAACTGATACACCTAATAGGTACATTTTTTCACTCTTTGTTTAAATCAATATGTTTTCTCCACCTAGCTTTCTGGCTAAGATCACATGGAAAGCCCATGACCTACTCTCATTTTGGTGGATTTGTTACTGGAATCAAAGCCATAGATCGCTACAGGAAAAACAGACTTGGGGAATATTGAAGTTTATAAGTCTTCAAATCCCCAAAGTAATCCTCTTGAGCTATTAAACCATTATCCAATTTAGCAGTTAAAAGACAGATATATGTTATAATTAATTAATTCTACAAAGTCTAAGGTTTAGAAACAAAACAATGCAAGGACAACCAAGGTCATCAATTTTATGTAGAGTCAGTGCTAATGAAGTACTAAATATTTGATTCTGGAAAAGGAGCTTTTAATGCTGCTGGTAGTTATAAGTAGTTAATACTTTGAATATGCTTGAGAAATGAAAATAATCTCACCCCCCAAAATACACGACAGGTTTTTTCCATATAATATCTTGACCACTTTCCTCATGCAAAATCCAGTATAAGTCGTAAGGTGAAATAAGGGGGTGAAAAAAGGAAATTGGTTGACAGGAAATGGATATTTTGGAGAAGCTGAATAATCGAATAGTATTTGGACAGTAGAGATTACAAAATCAGGGAAAACCTAAGTAAATATTGCTTTCCTTTACTGTGTTATTGGAGAGGGGGAGGTTACTAGCAGTGTGAGGAGTTGGTATGGCAGAGATGAAAACTAGCATAGCCACTGAATGTGGAAATCAATGTCTCCACCACTATTTCACAAGCTTTAATTTAAAAAAAAAAATAAGAAATTCAGTTTCTTGCCAAACGAACTAATTTCCTAATAAATAGTGGGCATTTCACATTTTTTAAGTGAAAAATGTACAAAGACTTAGTAGTACATGTAAATAACATGAGAAGAACTGATATAGTGTTTGGACATATTTGAGTGTATGATCTCAATTTAGTTTTTTTTTTTTAGAGAAAGGGGAAGAGAGACATTAATGTATGGTTGCCTTTCACCTGGCTTGCAACCTGGTTATTTGTCCTGGCTGGGAATCGAACCAGCCTTTGGGTTTGCAGGCCTGCACCTTATCCACTGTGCCGCCAGCCAGGGCCTAGTTGACTTTTTAAAAAATGTACATTATATAGTAGTACTTCCTACTATCTGTGGTTTTGGTTACCTTTGGAAATTTTCAGAAATAGCGATTCCTAAGTTTTCATTTGCACACTGTTCAGAATAGTGATGAAATCTTGCAGACGTCTGGCCTTGTTCCCGCCAGATGTGAATCCACCGTATCTAGGCTGTATAAGTTTTTGACTGTTAGTCACTTAGCAGCCATCTTGGTTATCAGATCCACTGTAGGTATCACAATGCTTGTTTGGAGTAACCCTTACTTTGCTTAATATTGGCCCCCAAATACAAGAGTAGTAATGTTGGTGATTCAGATGCTCCCAAGAGAAGCTGTAAAGTGCTTCTTTTCATTGAAAAGGTGAAAGTTCTCCATTTAATAAGGAAAGAAAAAAAATAGTATGCTCAGACTGCTAAGACCTATGGTAAGAGTGAATTTTCTGTTTGTGAAAGTGTGAAGAAAAAAGAGAAATCCACAGTAGTTTTGCTGTCACACCTCATACTTCAAAAGTTACTTTCACACCGTGTTAGTTAAGGTGGAGAAGATCTTCTATTTGTGGGTGGAAGACATGAACAGAAAACATGTTCTCATGGGTGACAATGTTTTGCATTAGAAAGCATTGAGACAATATGAAGACTTCAGCAAGGGACCCTGAAATGAGTGACACCTTGCCATTTACTGTGGATAACAGATGCTTACGCGGATTCAGGAAACGTTTTGAATTCAGTTCAAAACATTCACGTTTTAATTACTAGAGTGGCTGTATCTGTTGATGAAGAAGCCACTGCCACATGTGCAGCGGAATGGAAGAAGTTGATTAAGGAGAAAGCTACCATCCAAAGCGAGTCTTCAATGGCTATGAAACTGGGCTCTTCTGGGATGGGATGCCCAATAGAATCTACATTCATAAAATGCAAAGTAGGCAACTGGGCATGAAACATGGAAGGACAGGTTAACTCTGGAACTACAGGGCAACATTACAGGGCATTTGCTAAAGCCAAGGGAGTGTACAGAGCAAAGAACCCAGAGGCTTTCAAAAACAAAAAAAGTTTATCTGCCCATGTTCTGGCAACATGAACAGAAAGCCTGGATGCCAGCCATCATTTTATGAGATGGTTTCATCAATGCATCACAAAAAGAAGAGGGTGAGTACAGAACCACAAGATATTTTCAGGGGGAAAGAGACCACATTCACATAACTTTCATCACAGTATATTGCTACAATTGTTTTATTCTATTATTAGTTATTGTTACTAATCTCTTACTGTGCCTAATTTATTAACTCAACTTCATTATAGGAAAGTATGTATGTATAGGAAAAAAACAGTGTATGTATAGAGTTCAGTAGTCTGTAGTTTCAGGTATCCACAGGAGGTCTTGGAATATATTCCTTTTGAATTTTCCAAAATTAATATGTGATACATTATTGTTGGAAAAATGATTGATGTTATTTTCAAAAGGCATAATCGGCATTCTGTGTTATAGCATTCTGTTTCTTTTTAGTGACCTGAAAATAGAAAATGAAGTATATTTCCTCACAGATAGTTTTCTTTCTCATCATATTTGTATTTTCTTTTCATTTTGCAGCTGTAGATTTGAGTCTCTATTTTAGGTTCTTTGTGGGATGGTATTGGAGACTTAGTTTCAACAAGAAAAATCTCCAGATGTATAAACAACGACATAGACTTTGTAGTCATATTTAGCTGCAAAAGAAAACCACATAAGGATGCTGAAAGTTTTTGTTTTTATCATGAATAGAAAAAAATCATTTCAAAGCAGCACACTGGAAGTCAGAATACTTGGTTCTTATTATCACGCATTTATTGTTAATGAGTTGTGTGTGACTTGCATATCACTTCCCCTCTCAGGGTCTCAGGTTTTCCAATACACAGTAGGAAACTAGCCTAGACCCTGGCTGGTAGCACAGTGGTTAAGGTGCCGGCCTGTAAACCTAAAGGTCGCAGGTTCGATTCCCCAGCCAGGGCACATAACCAGGTTGCAAACCAGCTCTCCAGTCAGGTCTGTGGCTGGAGGCAGGTGAAACACAACCATACATTGATGTCTCTCTCCCTCTCTGCCTCTCTCCCTTCCCCTCTTTCTAAAAATAATGAAATAAAATCTAAAAAAAAAAAGAAAAGAAAAGAAACTAGCCTAGAGGACTGAAAACTTCCTTTAAAAATAACATGGGATTATTCTATGAAAAAAAGCAAAAATTAATGCAAAAAAAGTGCTTTGAGATTAAACCCCAATGTTTCTGAAATATTGATAATGACAAGAAAAAAAAATCTTTTAAAGTGCCAGCATTTTTCCTGATGCATGAGCAGCCAGGCACTATGCTGTGATCCTTTGTAAGAGGGTGTTGTGCAAGGCGGAGTCACCAGTAAGCATTTTCACTCTCCTGAACCTCCTCAGGAAAAGACACATGAGACATTGAGTTGGTCCAAGTGTCCTCTGGTCACTGGCAGCCATGTTGGTCCCCGTGGCAGAGCAATTGGAGAGAGATGGTCAGTAGGAAGATTGTTGTGTAAGGGTCTGAGTAACAGACTCTGTGAACAGCAAAAATGAATAGAAGTTTAAATTTCCCTGTCTGCATTATATCCATTTTCTCAATGCCCTATACTGACTTTGCTGAGTTTTGGAGAATGAGGGAAGGGTGTGGGTCAGTGCTTTGGGAAGAGGTGAGAGAGACATCTGCAACATCTGCAGCGGCAGAGGAATGATGCTGTGACCTGAAGAGCAGCCCCAGCAGCAGGGCTTTGGGTGAGTCAAGGGGGAAATCGCAGGACTGATTTGTGGAACATGCAATAATCCCTGAATTGCCTGGGAAGTGGAACATGATAAAAGGCAGCTCTTCCTGTCAATCAAATTTGAATATACATATATTGACGAAGAAAGGAAGATGCAAAGGGAGGGAGGGAGAGACAGAGTATTTTAGGTTCCCAGACCCCCAATTTCAGTGTGTGTGTGTGTGTGTGTGTGATAGAAAGAGAGGGAGAGAGGCGGGCGTGGGGGAGGGGGAGGGGAATTTCCCAGATTAACAGGCAATTCACCAGCAAGGTATCTGAAAACTGAACTAAATTCAACTCAGTTCTGATATTATCCACCCAAAGATAGTATCAGATTTCACCGACAAAGTGCTTGGTCCTAAATAGACACCATTTGCAAGTCCAGGTTGTTGCCAGTGCTTCTCACCAGCTGGCTGTAATTGGAAGTTCCAACGACCCGTCTGACTTGACTCGGGATGCCAATCACAGGCCCAGGTTATTACCTGTGTTTGTGACTGACTGGCTTTAAACCCGAGGGTCCCACGACCCCCTCCATATGAGTTCAATTAATTTGTTACAACTCACAGAACTCAGAAAACCCACTTACTCACTAGATTACTGATTTATTACAAAAGACACAAATCAAAATGATGAAGACATACAAGGGGCTTGTTTATTTTGTTAGAGACCCATAGATACAGAGAACAAAGCGATGGTTGACAGATGAAATGGAGATTGAAAGGCTGGATGAAAAAGGTGAAGGGATTAAGTACCAATTGGCAGTTACAAAATAGTTATGGGATGTAAAAAGTACAGCATAGAAAATAAAGTCAATAATGTAATAACTACATATGGTGCCAGGTGGATATTGGACTAATTGTGAGAATCACTTTGTAATAAATGTCTAACCACTATGCTGTATGTCTGAAACTAATGTAATATCAAATGTCAACTGTAATGCAAAAATAATACAATAATGAGGGTAAAATATATTTAATACTTAAAAACATAATAAAATGTCTTTATTTAGAAAAAGAGATACACAGGGTGAGATCCCAACAAAGAAGCTTCTGCCTCATGGTGTGGGGCCAAGCTAGGTGGAACATGAAAGCTTTCAGGTTCCCCAACCTGAAAGCCCTCTGAACCCCCTCCTTTTGGGATTTCATGGGGCTTCATTACATAGGCACGATTGATGAACTCATTGACCATTGGTGATTAATTCAACTTTTAGCCTCTCTCCTTTTCCTGGAAACTAGAGAGTGGGACTAAAAGTTCCAACCCTCTATTCCAGGGTTGTTTCCCCTGACAACCAGCCCCCATCCTCAGATGCTTCCAAAAGCCTTGTTTTTTGATAACAGAAACCAGTTGTGATACAAAGGGGCCCGGTTGACGAACAAAACACCCATTTCACCTTTATGGTTCTGAAGCATTGGTTGTCAGGAAATGAGAACCAGAGACCAAATAGATAACTAATAATTCTCCCATTGCTCTTATTGTTCAGGAAATTCCATGGATTTGGGAGCTGTGAACCAGAAACAGTGGATAAAAACCAAATATATATGAGAAATAGTTTGATAATCTCAATAACCACATATACATTTCTTACTATAACTCACTATATCACAGGGAGACATCATAGTCTTCATTTTTTTATAAATAGTTTTGGAAAAGGTAAAGAGGAATTTTGTAACTAGTCAGCAAATCAACGGAAGAGGAGTGGAATGGAAGGTCAACCTGTTGCAGCTAATGTTTGGAGAGCCTGATGGCATTATACTTCTGAGTGGACAAAAACACTCTAGCCTGTCTCAGCTGTTCATGCCTTCTATCCCATTTATCAAACCACCCTTTGTCAAGAAGCCTTTTGGCAATAGACTTTTAGAATTCTCATTCTTGCATTCCAAATCCAAGTAATACTTTCAGAGCATTGTTGATTTGCTTTGTTTATCCTCTGCCCTAGTATTAATAGTACAAGATTAAGACTTGTTGTAATCTTACCCGGATGAATCATTAATCTCACCACACCTATATTTTCTTAGTTGGCCACTGTGATCACCCTAGATCAAGTCATTCTTTGTTTTTGAGTTTTCAATTTGTGAAATACATCACAACTACCAAAGGGTATAAAATATACCAATACAGTTAAATAATAACAAATTAATCTGATATATACACTCATTTCCAGGAATATAATATTGCCCTGAACAGTGTGGCTTATTTGACTGGGGCATTGTCCTGCAGGGTGAAGGGTTGCTGGTTCCAGTCCAGGTCAGGGCACATGCCTGGCTGCAGGTAAGGTCCTTGTCAGGGTCACCTATGAAAGGAAGCTCATCAATGTTTCTTCATCACATCAATGTCTCTCTCTCTTTTTCTCCCTCCCTTTCCCTCTGTAAAAATATAAACAAATAACCCTGGCCAGTGTGGTTCAGTGGATTGAACACTGGCCTGAGAACCAAAAGGTCACTGCTTCAATTCCTGGTCGGGGCACATGCCCAGGTTACAGGCCAGGTCCCCAGTTGGGGGCATGTAAGGGGCAACCAATCAATGTATCTCTCTCACACTGATGTTTCTCTCCCTCTCTCTTCCTACCCTTCCCCTTTCTCTAAATGTAAATAAATAAAATCTTTTAAAACAAAAAGAAAGAGAAAGAGAATATTGCCTGAATTTCAGAAAGGCCCCATGTGTCCCTTTTCAGTTATATACTCCTCTTTTTCCCTGGAAGTGAATAACATCCTATCAAAGCAATTAAATTCACAAGATTTATATATGTATACATGCCAGATAAACATATTTAAATTTGTGTGTGTGTACATATGTACATATGTGATAAATTTGCTTATTTTCTCCTGTTAATTTGACTCGTTCATTGGATTATTAGATCAACCAGAAGAACTTAGAAAGTAAATTATTTTTCTTTCTCCACAATGGCAACTTATTATCTACCAACAAATCCAAACTCTTTTAACATCTTTCCAAGGGTTTTCATATTTATGGCTTCTCAGTGAAAACTTTTTTTGTACCAAGTAGGCTGTTTTTATAGACTTTTTTCCCTGAATGAATGTTCTTTTTGCCTTTGAACTTGCTCCTAATTTTTTTTCTGCCCAGAATCCATTATTTTTCTCTCTGTTTCCTAAGTGCTACTCCTTCTTCAAAGTCTATTGATGTCTTCCTTTTCTATGACACCTTCATTGGCTTTTTCAACCTCTGAAATCTCCCACCAATAAGAATATGCTATTCAGCCATTTATTAAAACACAATTTGGAAGTTCATATTATATGAATTATTATGTACGCAAGGAGAAAAGCCCAGGGCTTTAAGACCGTTAAGGAATTTGCTTTCAGAAAAATATGCCCACCAGTAATGCATCATTCTTTAAGCAGAGGCTGCATGACAATGTGTCATGAGTGCTTGAGGGAATCAAGGGTTACCTGGTAAGTTGGACCTAATCATCACCTTCTCCCTTTCAGTGTATGATGTGGTTACATGACTTCCCATGAGAGATCTACTATGGAGAGACCTCTGCAGTCTGATCCCAACCTTCCTTTCCTCTTTTTCTCTCACCAGGCACAGTTGGTTGTCTTCCTATCAGCTAAACTCACTCTTCCTTGCCTGATTTCAAGTCTCTGCCGGGGCATCCCACTAGGTAGGGGATCTCACACTTCAGCTGCTTGAGCTAAATTCTCTCCATTCAAAAACCCTCTTAGCCTACTATGGCCCTCCTCTCTCAAGTAATTTTTGGTGCTCACCTATATTGCCTTATAAGCTAAGCTATCTTTTTATATATAAACATCAAAATAATGAACCATGACTTAAACTTAGCTAAGCACAATGCCTTGAACAGTGGTGTTATTCAAAGACTGGCTCTTGATTGATAGATGATGGATACTTCTGAAATAACTCTGATTCTGATTTCTATTTTGGTCTTCTAGGTGGCAGATACATTTTTCATTCTAAGGTTTTATTTTCTATGCTGGGTTTACTTACATCAGTAAGATTTATGCTTGAATTCTTAACTGGAATATTGTTTTTTGATGTGTTTTTTTTTTTGTTATTTGTTTGTTTGTTTGTTTTTGCCTGTCTACTAGTATTAAATACACAATGAAAATTAGAATTTGGGATACATATAACCCATGGATGTTGCCAGACTTATGTATGTATTCACAGTAGGGATGCTGAGCATCCATGATATTTCAATATGACATAGACTCCTTTTCTGACCTAATGTGTAAGCTTTTTGAGCATTTTCTATTGCTGTTTTCTTTGTGTTAGATAGAAGAAAGACCTGCTTCTGATTCAAGGTGGTTTGACTTAGGATTACGGAAAAGATTGTATCTTAGTTTTCAAATCTTAGTATTTTTTGACACACAAATTTTCTTTTAAGCCTGGCCTCATTTAAATGCTAATGTCTGTTTTTATGTGGCCAGTTTCTTGTTCTATTCTATATATCCACAGAGCTGATCGGAGTATAGAGATTCCATTCACTTCAAAGGAAACTTTATGCTTGGATCCTCTCCACAGGGTGCTCAGACTAAGACAGAAAATAAATGATTCCTATAGCCACCCCACCACCACCATTTGTAAAGAAAATAAAAAGATTTCTCAATGTATTTATTCTACAGTAAGTAATTGAATCAGTGCTGCATACTGGAACGTTCATACACTATTGCTTGTTCAGTTTTAAATAGACTTCAATACTGGGACATAAAAGGTATGTCAGTATGGGAGAATATATTAGTGTACCTATTACTTTCAAACAAATAATATACTGTTATTACTCTCATGTACATATGTTGGGAATGGTCTCATGCTGTGGGAGATAATTGACTACATGACAGATAGACCTACTTCACATGCAAAAATATTTTAAAGGCATAGCAAAAAATATTATTACCTTAATGTGGTCGGTCATATAGAGTAGCTAGCTATTAAATCTAGTCTAATAGGTATCTTTCAGTGATTTGTATATTGAAATGAATCCTTTTTTCATCTGCTATCTTAGATCTTAAAATATTTTTTGTTTTTTGTTAGGGGATTGGGGAGGGAACCTTAGAACATGTGTGATTTAGAGCTCATCAGTTTGAAAATAAGAAATGATTATTTAAATTGTCAACACTCTTTATTCTCAAAATTAAGAGGCATTTCCATTAGTCTGATTTCATAATTAAGAAGTTTTTTGATATTGATATGACTTAAGAACATTGGTTAGGTATAACTAAGTTGAATTGGAAAAATAGTAATTAATATTAGTATCAGTTGATTTTCTTTAAAATGTATAAGCCATTTTCACATCTATTACTTGATTGGGAATATACAAAAACTTGTTTAAATGAAATTAATTTTATGAGCTCCCTTTTATATATGAGGGAATCAGGGCTAGATAAATCAAAAAACTCACCCAGGGACTTACAGAGATGGAAAGGAAGGAAGCTGGAATTCCAAATGAGTTTGTTCCTTCTAACCCCAAACTCTTAACTATACATTACTGCCTGTGAATGGTTGATGGGCCAGTCAAAGGTTTTGAATCTTGGTGTTTATAATAGCTTTTAGTTATCTGTGTAACTAAAAGACTCTTTGCCTGTGTTTAAGTGAAGTGGTATGTTTTTATAATATATATGAGGCCTGTTCAGAAAAGGTCCAGCCATTGTTAATACAATGAGAACAGTTTGTGCAACATCAATGTCACCTGGCAGCCAGGGAGAGTGGACTTGAATGCATATCTATGAACAATGATGACTTCCCTGTACTACTTAGTAGGGGTGGTAGATACCAGTGTGTGAGCATGTGTACTGTGTGGTCATCACATTCAAAATGACTGAATTAATAGAGCAAGAAATCTGCATAAAATTTTGTGTTAAGCTTGAACATTCCTCTGTAGAAACTATTCGGATCATTCAGAAGGCTGCAGCTATGGGCAACTGGTGATTGGCAGCTTCATCATAACGACAGTGCCCACTCATACATCACATCTCATGCAGAGTTTTTTTAGTGAAGCATCAAAATACTTAGGTGATTCAGCCCCCCTACCGCCCAGATTTGGGGCCTGTGACTTCTGGCTTTTGTCCAACTTAAAACACCTTTGAAAAAAAGAAATTTCAAATTGTTGATTCTGTTGATGAGATTCAGGAAAATACGACAGGGCAGCTGATGGTGACTGGGAGGATTGTGTGAGGTCCCAAGGTATTTACTTTGAAGGGGACTCAGATGTCATTGTCCTATGTACAATGTTTCTTGTATCTTGAATCTTTGATAAATATTTGTATTTTTTATATTACATGGCTTGATATCATCTGGACAGGTTATATGTAGTTAAAAAATAAAATCTAATGTACAGAGTATTGTCTACTGTCATTTAATCTGTAAAAATATATAGATAATCATAATAACTATATTAGATGTTTGGGTAATAATGCCAAAGGGATACTGTTATGGGTATTTTTTTTTCTTTATCTGCAGGGATCACCTGGTTTATAAGTGGTTATAACTAATTCTTATAAAGTAATTATGAAGTCAAGTCCACATTTTCATAATGAATTTATCATCTGATTGATCTTAATAATAAAAGCATTACTACTATCCCATTTGGGCTTAGATGAAAGTTTGAGATAGAAAAGAATCCAGAGTTTTAATGATGACTTATGAATATCATTTGTTAAATTACAGTTGATATTTAATATTATATTGGTTTTAGTTGTACAGTGTTGTGTTAGACAGTTACATGATTTATGGAATAGCATTCCCTGGTAAGTCTACTACTTTCTGACACGATACACAGTTATTATGTTACTGACTATATTCCCTAAGCTATATTTTATATCCCAGAGACTATTTTATAACACCAATTTGTATCTCTTAATTCCTTCACGTTTCTCACCTATCTCCCTAAATCCTCCCATCTGGCAACAATCAGTTTGTTGTCTGTATTTATGAGTTTGTTTCTGTTTTGTGTGTTTATTTATTTTGTTTTATAGATTCCACAAATAAGTGAAATTATATGGTATTTTCTTTATCTGGTTTATTTCACTTAACACACTGCTTTCTAGGTTCATCCATCTTTTCACAAATGGTAAATTTTATTCTATTTTTTATAGCTAAGTAATGTTCTATGGTATGTACCAGTTCTTTATCCAATCATCCATCCATGGATGCTTTGGTTGCTTCCATATCTTGGCTATTGTAAGTAGTGCTGCAATGAACATAGGGATATATATATATCTTTTTGAATTAGTGTTTTGGATCTCTTCAGCTGAATACCTAGAAGTGGTCATTTGATAGTTTTATTTTTAATTTTTGGGGAACTTTCCACACTGTTTTCCATAGTGGCCTCACCAATCTGCATTCCCACCAACATTGCAGAAGTGTTCTCCTTTCTCTACATCCTCAAAGCACTTGTTGTTTGTTGATTTAATAATGGTAGCTGTTCTACAGGTATGAGATGATATCTCATTGTGGTTTTAAATTGCAATTTCCTGGTGATTAGTGATGTTGAGCAACTTTTCATATGTCTATTGGCAATCTGGATGCCCCCTTCAGAGACATGTCTATTTAGGTCCTCTATCCAATTTTTAATTGGAGTTTTTGCATTTTTAATATAAAATTGTATGAGTTCTTTATATATTTTGAATATTAACCCTTTATCACGTATCACTTTAGGTAATATTCTCTAACCAGTCATTAGGTTGTCTTTCTGTTTCATTGATGGTTTCTTTTGCTATACAAAACCTTTTTAGTGTGATGTAGTCCCAATTGTTTATTTTTCTTTTGTTTTTCTTGCCCAAGGAGACAAAACATTACTAAGAGGAGTGTCAGTTTACTGCCTATGTTTTCTTCTAGGAATGTTATGATTTCAGTTCTTACACTTAAGTCTTTATTTTCATTTTATTCTTGTATATGGTATAACAAAGTAATCTAGTTTCTTTCTTTCTTTCTTTCTTTCTTTTTTTGGCATGTATCTGTACAGGTTTTCCTAAATGATTTATTGAAGGGATTGTCTTTACTCCATCGTATATTCTTACCTGCTTTGTTGTAGATTGATCCTATAGGTGTGGGTTTATTTCTGGGTTCTCTATTCTGTTTCATTGATTCATATGTTGTTTTTATGGCAGTGCTTAGCTGTTTTGATTATTTTAGCATTGTAGCATTGTGCAATATACTACAACTTTATTCTTTCTCAAGATTGCTATGGCTATTTGGGGTTTTTTGAGGGAGGGTTATATAGACTCTAGGATTATTTTTTCTTATGTTCTGAAAAAATGCCATTGTTATTTGATAAGAATTGCAATGAATCTGTAGATTACCTCAGGTAGCATTAACATTTTCATGATGTTAATTCTCCCTACCCATGAGAATAGATATCCTCCTGTTTATTTCTATATAATTTTCTATTTTTTTTCTTCAGTGTTTTATAGTTTTCTGAGTACATGTCTTTACCTCCTTGGTTAAATTTATTTCAAGTTATTTTATTCTTTCTGATGAAATTGTAAATGGGATTTTAAAAATTCTCTTTCTGATAGTTTGTTAATAGTGTATAAAATTGCAATCAATTTCTAAATATTAATTTTGTGTCCTGCAATTTTACTGAATTTATGTAACAGTTCTAATAGCTTTTTGGTGTAATCTTTCGAGTTCCTTCTACATAGTATTATGTCATCTGCAAATAATTACATTTGTACTTCTTCCTTTCCTATTTGGATGCCTGAATATCTCTGTTTTGTATCCATACTATGTGCATTTCTTTATTTGCATCTGACTTTACAAACTAAACCTCAAGCTGGAACTATTTTTTTCATTGGTTAGTCACTGTTAAATAAGGTTAATTAACTAATTTATGGATGAATTTTTATCTTTGTACATTTCTGGAGTGGTAAATATATTTTAATCAATTAGTTCACAGGGCTAATTTATTCACTCATTCATTCTTTATCCAACAATTACCTATTGAAAATCCACTTTGTGCAAGCTACTATTCTAGTAGCCTGGAAACACTAGTTTAATAAAAAAAAAAACAAAAGATTTGTTCTAACAAATAACTTGCTGTTAAAACTATGGTCCCTGGAACCATGGGTTTGCATACCCTTTCAAGGGGTTCCTGAAACCAAAACTACTTTGGTGCTTTAACGTGAATAAAGTCAGTGCTGCCAAATTATATCAATAATCATTGTCTTTCTCGTAGCCATACACTCACATTAGAAAATTGTACTGTCATTTTTACTTAAGAATGTCATAGATGTGGCAGTAAAAATAATTTTATTACACTTGATACTTGAATACCTTTTTTTATGTTCAAACTTTGTGACCAAATGCAAAGTACTTCTACCAAATGACCTACTTCTTCTGCATACTCAAATACTATTGTCATGATGAACAGCACCTGAGCAATTGGAGCTGTGAGCTAAAATAGCTGCTTCCCCCACCTTCATGCAATACAGTTTTTACTTGAAAAATAATTACTGGCAGAGAAAAATGTAATTATTTAGATTTAGACATTTTGAGATATTTTCTAGGAAATGAATAATGTGGGCCTGTGATTTTAAGGACATTAACATTATTTGTTGTCAATGATAAATAAAATTTGAAACAAAAATCAGAACTTTGGAAAAATTGTATTTGCCAATGCTAAGACTTTTCATAAAGATCCATATATTAACAAATTAATTTTTCATATTGTATAAATGAAATGAGTCACCATTTGAAAGGTTTGTATAACTCAATGAAACATTAATTTTCAAATGATCACTCCTGATGATACTAGATCACTCTTGGGTAAAAGATTAATTTATAATGCAAAAATGATCAATTGATTTTAATATGAAGAATTGTTGGGTATAGTGTTTTTATAAATGTTGATTAGAATCTGTTGATTAATTCTGTTGTTTAATTCTTTTCTACTCACATTTTTTTTTTGGTCTAGTTGTTCAGTACTTGTTCAAAGAGGGGTGTTGAAGTCTCCAACTATCATTGTATCTATTTCTCCTGCAGCATTTCCTTTTCTCTGACAACTCTATATCCTTCTTTCCCATATCTGTAAGTCAATAAATTATTTTATGCCAGCTTCAGTTGCATTTCTACCACTTAACAATGAATTTGATTTAAGTCCTAGATTGTGGAGAAGGGCCAATCAGTCATTGCATGATAACACTGTTTCTCAAACTAGGGTCATATTTTCAGAATGTCCTGAAAACTCAATTTAGATTTTAAAATGTTCATTTGTATTTCAATTCTAACTTCAAATAATTGATGTAAAAATACTCTGGTTTATTTGAATGATTCCTTTTTTTAAAAAAAAAATTTATTTATTATTTTTAGAGAGAGGAGAAGGGAGAGAGGCAGGGAGGGAGAGAAACATTGATGTATGGTTGCCTTTCACCTGCCTCCAGCTACAGACCTGGCTAGAAACTTGGCTTGCAACCTGGTTATGTGCCCTGGCTGGGAATCGAACCAGCAACCTTTGGATTCACAGGCCAATGCCTTGTCCACTGTGCCACCAGCCAGGGCTATGATTTCTTTATTAATTGCAGACTTCCATGTGATTTCATTGCTTTTGTGAATTACATGTCATTTTTGTGAGCTAAAGAGAAAGAAGTAAAGATAGCTATAATTAGGGAGCAAGACCTGGAACCTGACTGCCTGGGTTTGAATCCTAGCAATAACTCTTTACCTTATTCTAGTTTTACTTACAATGTTCTGTAAAATGAGAAAATGATAGTACCAGCCTCAAAAGTTTGGTGTGAATATTAAAGGAGTTGCTACATGTTGAGATCTTAGAAAATTATTTGCTGTAAATGCTCAATGATGCTCTTTTCCTTTTATTATATGAATATTTTTAACCCAAGTAAAGATTATGTAATGTCAGATATACTATAGGTGTTCTTGTGGTTTGAATAGAGGAAAGTGATATAAGAAATGACTTGTTTTACACTTGTACAATAGGGGATGTGAATAAGAATGTTCAAAACAGCACTGTTTGACACGTATTCACACAGTAGAATATTATACAGTAGTTAAAATGAAGTGCTGAACTATGAAGCAATATAATATGAATGGATATTAGTGATACAATATTAAAGGAAAATGTCTCCAATATTGTATGCCATATTTCTTTTTTATGAAGTTAAAAACAAAATAAAAATGCATTTTTTTAGAAATATGTAAACATGTTAAGGTATGTATAAAACTGTTCATATGAAATAAAACTAGATTTTAAAAAGGAAAAGGGATGGTAAATACATTAAGTGATAGTTGCAACAGTGTCAGAGCAATCATGATGTCTAAGATGAAACCATACTATAAGGCCATAGTAATCAAAATAGCATGGTACTAGCATAAAACACACACACACACACACACACACACTCACACACACACAGATGAATGGAACAGAATAGGGAGCTCAGAAATAAACCCACACTTTTACAGTCAATTAATATTTGACAGAGAAAGCAAACACATACAATGGGCTAGAGATAGTTTATTCAATAAATGGTGCTGGGAAAATTTGACATCTACATGCAGAAAAATAAAACTAGATTACCATTTTACACCACACACAAAACTAAATTAAAAATGGGTTAAAGACTTACATTAGACCAAAACCCATCAAACTCATAGAAGAAAACGTAGGCAGTAAAATCTTGGACATTGCTCATAGCAATATTCTAGCAGATATAGCTCCCCCAGCAAGGAAAACAAAATAAAAAGTAAACAAATGGGACTATATCAAACTAAAATTTTTGGCACAGCAAAGGAAAACATCAACAAAATAAAAATACAACCTACAGAATGGGAGAATATTCTCCAATATATCTGATAAGGAGTTAATGTCCAAAATTTACAAAGAACTTGAAATACCAAAACAAATAAACACACAAAAAACAACCCAATTAAAAATAGGCAAAGGACCTGAATAGACACTTTTCCAAAGAGGACATACAGATAGCCAACAGACATATGAAAAAATGCTCAGCATCACTAATTGCCAGAGAAATGCAAATTAAAACCACAATGAGATAACATCTCACACCTGTCAGAATGGCTATCATCTATAAATCAACAAACAAGTGCTGGTGAAGATATGGAGAAAGGGGATTCCTTCTGCACTGTTGGTGGGAATGCAAATTGGCACAACCACTATGGAAAGTAGTAGAGATACCTTTAAATATTAAAAATGGGTCTGTCTTTTGACCCAGTGATCCCACTTCTGGGAAAACATCCAAAGAAACCCAAAACACTAATTTGTAAGTACATAAGCACCCTATGTTCATTGCAGCATTGTTTACAATCACCAAGATATGGAAGCAGCTCATTTGTCCATCAGCAGATGAGTGGATGAAACAACTATGGGACATTTATACAATGGAATACTATTTGGCTGTAAAAAAGAACTTTTACTTTTTGCAACAATACAGATGGACCTGGAGAATATTATGTTAAGTGAAATAAACCAGTCAGAGAAGGACAAAACCATATGATTTCAGCCATTTTGGAATTTAATGAACAAACTGAATTAACAAGCAAAATGATGCCAGACTCATAGATGAAGAACAAATTGCCAGTTCTGGGGGCAGAGGTTGTCAGTTAGGAGGTGGAGAGATTGAGCAAAATGGAAAAAGGACTCAAGGACATGGATAGTAGTGTGGTGATTGCAGGGAGGAGGGTAGTATAAGGGGACCAAATGGAAATGTAAAAAAATACAATAAAAAAAAGTTACAAAAAAAAAAAAAAAAAGAAGAAGAAGATGGTTGCCATCAATGGGAAGTCCATAAACTACAGGAGTGCTATCTTGTGAGAGCAAATTTTTGTCAAGATCCTAAGTTTTATTGTGAATGATGGGTTTATTGTTGTTCATTACATTGTGAAAATTAACTGATGAAACAAAAGAGGGCCATGCATGCATTAATGATGAGAATGGGTGCTAATCTAAAGATTAAGATTTATTCAATTTTATGCACTTGAGCTCCAGTGAGAGAAAGAGGTGTTACACAAGGCACAAGATAGTACAAAGATGCTGATGAACCTTGCTGCTCGAGCAGTGAGTATTCATGTTAGAAGGGATGATTTTGTTTCATCATAAAACATCAGTCACATTAAGTCAATGTTAAGAATTTGAATTTTCTTTTTGTTTATATTTACTTTATAATTTTAAATTTCAATTGAATAGTTGTCTAAGTACTTATGCAATGGAATTTCCACCTTGTTTTTAGTTTATTCTTACATTATTATGGACAAAACTTAAGTGATCACTGGAGAGTCCATACAAATCTTTTTATTTCAGGAAGGATTCTGTTCTTTTGGATATGCTGCACTGCATTCTCGGTGGCTTCTTTCTCACATTCCTTTATTTCAGAGATGCTCTAAGTGAAATCCATGGATGGCTGGGATACTGAGATGCTTTCAGGGTTACACCACACAAAGTATAAGACTCCACCACTGGTGGTTAAACATAAAAACGTAGTTATTTACCTTCATTATTCTCACTCACAAGTGAACAGTGGAAGTTTCCAGAATCTATACGATGTATGATACCACAAGAAGTTAACTGTAGAAGAAAATAAGAGAGGTCAGAATCTACATTTAATTTTGGCTGTTAAGTCAGACCTTAAAGAGATTTGCTATGTAAATAATGACATTCTTCTCACTAAATTTCTTTCAGTGAAGAAAATATAGAGCATTTTTTCATGAATGTATTGTTAGTGTTACCATGTAATGAGTTGATGATGATTTTAAAATGAATTAATAAATATTTTTAAATTTCTCAGTTTCAATACAATAAATATCAATAGATATTATTCACATATAAGAGCTCTTTGGGGTCCTTGATGATTTTTGAGATTATTAAGGGATACAGACACCAAAACCATTGAGAACTAATGCTTCAACCAATCTTCTCTTAATTTTATATTCTAACTAGGACTACACTGGAATTCATAAGACATGAAAATATTATTGAACAGCTGGGAATTTATGTATAACTAAGAGGAAACAGGGTAAGCAGAGAAGGTTGTCAAGGTGACAGGCTCCTGAGAGGACTCTGAGACAAATGTTTCATTGAAAGGCAGAAGGTGAGCAGGTGCACACTATTGGACAGTTAAATGGTTAAACTCTGTGGAATTTCTGAAAAAATAAGCTTATAATTTTCACTTGAATGACATAAAAGAACACCAAGAGGGGGACAAGAGGATGCGGTCATGGGCCTCTGCCCTTCGTTTGGTAAGTTGCCGTGACTTACATGGCATGACCTGTTCTGCTGAGTGATGTTTGGTGGAGGGTCTCTAGTCAGTTTGCTTGGAGGGCCAGGACTCTGAGAGCAGGATGGCATTTTTGTTGAAATATGTGGAAATGTATAAATACATATACACACATCACACACACACACACACACACACACACACACATACTCACAGAATGAAGGATGCCCAGATCTCTGTCAAATACATACAAATCACTTCCCATAAGCTCCTAAAAAATCTGCATTTACTAGGTAATTTCTATTTTAATATTTGATGGAAATACAATGACTGTTTGTTTGTTTTATTGTGGGGGGTATTCATGTCATTTCAATGAGAAGGGCTATATTTTGATATTAATAGAAGTTGAGTGGGGTTGGAATGAGCTACAGGATGTAATACTCTCATCTCTTTAGTCTACCGTAAACAATTGGAACATTATTTTTCCTGTGAAGCGGCTAATATGGAAGTATTCACAAATCCAGTTTTGCTTTAAAATGCACTCAAAGGAAAAGAAAAACAATTATATAGAAACAATTTGGGAAATGAGATATTCTTTAAAAACATTTGATATTGAATTATAATTGTTCATTCAATAAAATGCTTTATTTTCTGTCTTTTGTTTATATATATTTTTTATATTCTAGTCTCATAATCTCAATTTAAGTAGGTGACTTTGATAGCTATTGTCTTGATATTATTTTCTTCCCTAATTATTTGAGAAAATAAAACTGCTTTCATATAGACAATAAGATCAATTGGTCTTAGTATCTTTATGTTCAAAGATCATTGAAAATATCACTAGCAGCTTGTTGCTGTCTGGGTTCAATTTTTCCACACATTGTTCATCACAAATACAGATCATCTTTTGCTGTACTTATTTTTCTTAAGAAAATTCAAGTTTATCTTGTATTAGACAACCTTGTGAGGCATTCATTCAAATGTCACACAAGACATGATTCATTTCAGAGACATCTCTAAACCAACTTAAGAGCTTGAAAAGTCAAGTGCTGTAGAGGGCACTGCTGTTTACTAATAATGTTAAATATAATACAGATGTGTGGTCACATACTCTGCTTAATCAGTTATTAACAATAACTTAGTTGTGGATGAATGCATGCATGTGTGTGTGCGCATATGTGTGCATATGTGGATGTAATGAAAATGTAAGTGACCTTTTATGGTCTCTAAGTT
Source organism: Noctilio leporinus (assembly GCA_004026585.1). NCBI lineage: Eukaryota > Metazoa > Chordata > Mammalia > Chiroptera > Noctilionidae > Noctilio > Noctilio leporinus. The sequence goes on from PVIW01005686.1 coordinate 46,662, forward strand.
TTTACTCATTAACTATTTTTCCACAAAATTTTTTATATCAAGAATCAAGCCCTGACTGGTGTGGCTCAGTGTACTGAACCTGCGAACCCAAGGGTCACTGATTCGATTACCAGTTATAGCATATAACCAAGTTGCAAGCCAGGTCTCCACCCAGGTCCGTAGCTGGAACCTATGGTGAAAGGCAACCGTATGTTGAAAAAAAAGGAAAAAAAGAGAGAAAAAAGGAGAATCAATTACTCAGATCCCGATATCCTAAATAAATCAAAACTATGCTTTCTCCTGAAAATTATATTGGTTGATGTCTCAGATTTACAGTGGGCATTTTGACATACTTTGTTTTTAAAGTCCAACTTTTTCTTTCTTTTGGAATATGTTGAAAGATAAAACTTATCTTAGTTCAAATCTTGGAAGAGATTTGAAAATTGGAAGAGCCAATTCAATTCCAATATCAACCAACCTTTATAGAGTTCTTATAAATGGGGTTCGTGTAGGAGAGGAGAGCAAGAGCACTGGAGTTAGAGGCCTTTGTAAAGCCTGTCTCCATCCTTGCTATATGTGTACATTTGGGCAAGTTATTGAACCTTTTTGTTTCACTATTTTCTCAGAGCTAATAGTAGAACCTACTTCCTAAGGTTGTGGTAAAGATTAAATGAAATAATGCCTTTAGCCTGCTTAGCAGACTCTAACACAGGAGTTCAGTATGCCGTAGACTAAGTGTTTGTGTTCTCCCCAAATTTCTATGTTGAAACCTAATCCCCAATGTGATGGTATCTGGAGGTGGGGACTTTGGGAGGTGATTAAGTCTGTGGGCACTAATGGCATTAGTGCTTTGTCAAGGGCCAGGGGTTGGCAGGACGGACTCAGAGCTCCCTTGCTCCTTCCTCTAGGTAAGGACATGGTAAGCAAGCCGTCACTAGTCACTGAATCTGTTGGTTCCTTAATTTTTGACTTCTCAAATTCCAAAACTGTGAAAATAAGTTTCTTTTGTTTATAACCCATGCAATTTATGGTATTTTTGTTAAAATAGGAAGTAACTATAAGTTATAATGTTATATAGAACTGTTAGTATTATTATGAAAAAGAGTTCTTACCCTCCAAGACTTCAGTTCAATGAGAGGGGAGGCCAAATACACAACTAACCAACGCCATATAAACCAACAATCACCTACATTAGGAGAGGAACACATAGATGCAAGTAGAGAACAGGGAGGTTGTACGGAGGGAATGAAAGTTGAAAAAGTGCTAAAGCAATGGGTAGATCAAGGACAGAAGGAGCAGAGGAAATATATTCCTGGAGGAAAGACTGTAAGTCAAAATAAGGAAAGGTGTTTATAGAACTTGGGAAAGAAGATTCATGACTAGGACACACAGTGATTGTCATGGTAGAGTGGACATTTCTAGTGTCAGTCCTGAGAAGAAAGGAAAAGAATACTCTGAAGTTCGTCACTGAGAAGGTAAGAGCAGAAACTCTTATCTTTCTTTGGGTCCCACAGTTGGTGGAGGCTTTTGCCTGAGGGGGACACCTATGCACCTACATGCTCTTGTATGCCTTTGTTTTGGGGGTAGTTGGTATAGAAAGCTAAGAATATAGAACCCTGTCGTGGGCTATAAACTGAAGACGAGTCAACTGTATTGCAGATTAGAGCCTCTAATTACATATAATTCATTAGAATTTTCTCCATTATTATTCCCTTGTCTTTCATAAAACCAGGTTTAAGTATTTCAGTCTTGTCTCTGTGTGGCTATGGGGTATAAAGGGGGATTCACTTATCTGTGCAAGGTACGTGTTACAGGTGAAGCAGTGACTCCTCCAATGGAGTGGAGGAATCAGTCTTGAACTGAATGACAATCCTGCCTTAAGCTCAAAAGAGTGAAAAAGAATAAATTTCTGAGAAAATGTGAAATGAAATGCACATACCAGAATAGGAATTTGCTTCAGGGGTCTTTGCTCTTCTCTGTCATTTAGGTGGATTGGAGAATTATAATCAGAGAATAAGGATGACAGGTGTGGGTTAGGAGCATTGAGATGCATTTTCAAACAGTTGTGGCAAGTGCAACAGGGAATCAATTAGAGTTCAATAAAAGAATTTCTGAGTAGCACTTGGGGCCCAGCCGAGGAATCTAATTCCATGCAATGAGAGAGAGAGGAGAGAGAGAGAACTCTATTCTTTATATTACTAATAGAGAAAGTGAAGATATAAGTGAGGCTTTTCTGAAAGAGCTCAGTTTGAAGCCTAAAAAAAGGGAAATGATGTTATCAATAATTAAGGATGCTGTGGAAGAGATATAATAACAGGGCATGACTTCCGGTTGAGATTAAGTGAAGGGGTTTACATGTGGGCCATATATCTAAGTGAATTTTTAAAATATGATAATCTAAAATAAACTATCAAGTCTAGTGAACAAATGATTAAGTTATTTAATGGCCTGTGCCTTTGTTTAATTTGCTAATTTTGGAAGATACTCTACTACAGGTTATAGGCAATTTTAAGAAGAGAATAGATATAATGAAACAAGTAGCAGGAATATGAACAAAAATTAAATACAATTAACCAATTGAGACATAACTATGACCATTAAAATCAGTCATTGAATTTGTAGGTGGGACAAAAGGTTTATATGAATCATTCCTATTAGGTGTTTTACTTTTCATAAAATTTCAGAGGCAGAGCTGTGGACTATGAGCATAACTGGGAATAAAAATTACATAGAAGTAATCAGAAAACAACAGATACTTTATAGTTCCTATGTGATTTCACTTACTAACTAGAGAGCAGGAACTGTTGACCACATATATTTGTAGGCTACAGTGGTCAACTTAGGAACAGATTTTAGAAGTAAGCCTGGCTTTATTTTTCAGAGATTCTGAGATCTGTTGCACTTTGTAGGACTTGATGCTCTGCCATTATTTATTCACTTACTATAGGTTCTGAAGGCACAAACATTTTTTAAAGCTGTTAAAATGAAACCATATTAGTAAAGAACCACCTGGATGTGAGGAAGACCTACACGTGCATTTTCCAACTCACACATAGAGCCAATCCCTTTGAAAAGAGAGAGAAAGAAAGGGAGGGAGAGAGCGAGGGGGAGAGAGAGAGAGAGAGAGAGAGAGAGGGAGAGAGAGAGAGAGAGAAAGAGAGAGAGAGAGAGGGAGAGAGGGAGAGAAGAGTGTAGAGAATAGAAAAGAATCAAAGGTGAATTTCTTTTTCACATTGTTTTCTTAGGCCTGGGAAATATGAAGATTGTCTTAAAATATTTTTTCTTTTTAAAAAAGATTTTATTTATTATTTTCAGAAAGAGGGGAAGGCAGAGAGGCAGAGAGGGAGAGAGAGACATCAATGTATGGTTGCCTTTCAACTGCCTGCAGCTGGGGACCTGGCTGGAGACCTGGCTTGCAACCTGGTTATGTACCCTGGCTGGAGATTTGAACCAGCGACCTTTGGGTTCATAGGCTGGCACCTATCCACTGTGCCACCAGCCAGGGCTTAAAATTCTTTTGCTAACATAAGAATGTCAACAAGCATTTCCTTCAGTGCACATTGTTAGCTTCTCCATGTGATTTATTTTTACATCTTAAAAGTCACTCTTTAGTAGAAAAATTATACTTAATGAGGGAATAAAACTATAATTTTTTATTCAGGTTTTCTACTTTATATATAAGGAAACATTATAACTAAAAATTAGACTAACACAAAATTTGTAATTTAAACAAATTACACAGTAATTCATGTAGAATCTTATACTTTTAGAGAGTCAGTTGGCTAAGAGCTAATTGTTCTTAAAAGAATAAATTATCTCTATTTTAAAGTTGTCAAATAAGCATCATTGCCCACTCTCATTATTTTATTATAAAATGTTTTAAAAATATAAGAATGTTGAGTAAAAGTATGCAGTGAACACCAATACTTACTTTCTATATTCTATAATCAGCATGCTACTACTTTTGCTTTATTATACTCATACACCCAACCTTTTATCCATCCATTACTCCATTTTTTTGAGGTCTGTACCTTATTAAACAACAGGATATAATTACTAGTATATGCATATATTTTGAGACCAACCAGAAGGATTGTAAAAAATATTTTGTATTTTTCAGAGGATGTTTTTTTAGAGAGGATTATATTAATTTTCTATTGCTGCTGTAAAAATTTACATACACCTACAGGTTTAAAACAACACAAATTTATCTTATAGCTCTGGAGGTCAGAAATTTGAAGTAAGTCTTATAGGTAAAAATCAAGGTGCCAGCGGAACTACATTTCTTCTGAAAGCTTTAGAGAAAAATTGGTTTCCTTGTTTTTTCCATCTTCTAAAAGGATACCTTCATTCTTTGGCCCATGGCCCTTCCTCTGCCTACAAAGTGTTGTTCATCACTCCAGTCTTTTCTCCTATCCTTAAATCTTCTCTATGTCTTATTCTTCTGCTTCCCCGTCATAAGGACCCTTGTGATTTCATTGGCCCTACCAAGATAATCCAGGATAATCTCTCTATTTCAAGGTCCTTAATTTAATCATACCTTCAAAATCCAGTTTGTCATGTCAACTGGCACAGTCACAGATTCTAGGATCAGGTATGGACATTTTTAGGAAGCCATTATTCAGTTTATCACAGGATATTGTGTTGTAGTCTTACTATATGTTTTGCTACTAGCATCACTTAATTCTAGGGGAAAAAAATTCTTTACTTGTTTGGCACATTTCTTGAAATAAGTAATGCTCTCTTATGAATTGCTCTTATCATATAAGACAACACAAGCATCAGTAACCTACAGTGCATCCTGATCACAAGAATGCCCTGTAATTTTATGCACCAATAAAAAAGAAAACACTGACAATTAAATTGATTCACTATCTAATGTAAGATGCAGTCTGATTTGATATATGTTAAAATGTGATAAAATTTGGCTTAAAATAGATAAAATATTCAATGTAGTGGTTTCATTGGATTAGATGCTGCAGAAATGGCCCAAGAAGTTCCTTTTTTTCCCCCATTAACAGTATGATTATTACAAAGTTCCCATTTCAGGCAGGAAAATCTAGTTCTGTTAAAATGCAGCATTGAAAGAAATACCCCAAGAGATTTAGTGCTTGCAATGCCTAAATGTATGCACATTTCCCTTTTAAGTTATATTTAGCAGTTTTCTTTATTCCAGTACTTTGGATACTAAAAATAAAAATACTGGTCCTGCTAAGACTGCATCTTTTGAAGATGAACCTATTATTTTGTACCTCCCAGTGATAAAAGACAGTGCAATCATCTATAGCATGTACCTAAAGGGCGCCAAAGTAATTAAGTCTACATTATTTTACTGGAGCTTCCAGCACTCTGAGTTGACAGTTACTTCACAGCCAGGATGGATAAAAATGGAACAGAAACACAATTTTCTTCAAATTAAAAAAAAGCAAAAAGTCTGCATTTTGACTATCCTTATCTGCATTTCACCTTTATTGTCTTAGGAGCAATTCTTCCAGAACACAGCACAAGCCCTGTGTTTTCATTATTTTTTGGCAACAATCTCTCTCTTTCCTGGGAGAAACATCTAAAGTTAATAAAGAGATAAAACCTATTTTCTTCCAGCTGGGTTTTTTCAGATTTTTCAATATTCAATTAAGGAAGGGCAAAAGTTGCCGACCATCTTAAAGGAACACCATTAGATTACTCTGATTTTTCCCCCTTATAGTAGTATTTTTCAACTTGGGTTATAAAACCTTATATTGCTCAAGGAGGTTATGAAATGATGATAATGCTCCTGAATTCTAGAAAAAAAGAACAAAAAAGGTTATTTCTCAGAGCTCTGCAACTGTGGAGGGCTGGCTCCCTGTGTTCAGGACTGTGTTTTGTTTTTTGTTTTTTTAAAGTGTATTTTAATGTTTATGCTATTGCAGTTGTCACAATTACTTTTACCTTTGCTACCCTCTGCCCAGTAACCTCCTTTCCTCCTGCAATCCCAAACCCCCTTAGTTTATATTTGTGCATTGTACATATATGGTTTTTTTGCTTCACCTTTTTCTATATTATTCTTAATTTCCCCCTGTTTTGCACCTACCATTTATGCTTCTTAATCCCTGGACCATTTCCCCACTTCTCCCTCTTCTCCCTCCAAATGGTCCCCATATCTATGATTCTGTTTCTATTCTGGTTGTTTGCTTAGTTTGTTTTTGTTTTTATTTTTTTAGGTTCTGTTGTTGGTAGTTGTAAGTTTGTTGTCATTTTAATATTTATAGTATTGATTCTCTTTTTCTTAAATAAGTCCCTTTAACATTTCATATAATATTTCATATGATAATGGCTTAGTGATGAACTCCTTTAGCTTTACCTTGTCTGGGAAGCACTTTATCTGCCCTTCCATTCTAAATGACACCTTTGCTGGATAGAGTAATCCTAGTTGTAGGTCCTTGCTTTTCATCACTTTGAATACTTCTTGCCAGTCCCTTCTTGCCTGCAAAGTTTCTTTTGAGAAATAAGCTCATGGCCTTATAGGAACCCCTTTGTAGGTAACTCTCTTCTTTTCTGTGGCTGCTTTTAAGATTCTCTCTTTATCTTTAACCTTTGGCATTTTAAATTTGATGAAAAACATAGACATACAAGTCCAGGAAGCACAGAGAGTCTCAAACAAGCCTAACCCAGAGAGGACCAGAGCAAGACACACCATAATGAAAGTGCCAAAGGACTAGGTTTCTTTATTTTATTTAATTTTATTGTTTTTATATTACATTCATCCCATTTTCCCTCCCTTCTCTCCCTTTCCCCACCAGAACATTCCCCCCTAAAGTCAATCTCACTTGTTGTTCATGTCCATAGGTCTTCCACGCTAGTTCCTTGACTAAACTGCTCCCCTTCTTTGCCTCCTTCTCCCTTCTCCCCTTGCCCCTCCCTGCTGTGCACTGAAAGTCTGTTCCTTGTATTCATGTCTCTGGTTCTGTTTCACTTGTTTGTTTTGTTCATTAGTGTCCTATAATGGGTGAGATCATGTGGTATTTGTCTTTCATTGGCTGGCATATTTCAATAAGCAGAATACTTTCCAGTTCCATCCATGTTGTTGCAGAAGATAGGAGTTCCTTCTTTCTTTCTGCTGTATAGTATTCCATTGTGTAAATGTACCAAAGTATTTTGATCCATTCATCCACTGATGAATGATGGGCACTTAGGCTGTTTCCAGCACTTGGCTATTGTAAATAGCACTGCTATGAACATAGGGGTACATAGGTCCTTCTGAATTGATGTTTCAGGGTTCTTCAGGTATAATCCTAGTAGTGGAATTGCTGGCTCAAAAGGCAGTTCCATTTTTAGTTTTTTTGAGGAAATTCCATACTGTTTTCCCTAGTGGCTGCACCAGTCTGCATTCCCACGAACAGTGCTCCAGGGTTTCCTTTTCCCCACATTCCCACCAGCATTTGTTGTTTGTTGATTTGTTGATGGTTTTCATTCTGACAGGTGTGAGGTGGTATCTTATTGTGGTTTTAATTTGCATCTCTCTGATGGCTAGTGATGTTGAGCATTCTTTCATATGCTATGGGCCCTTTGTATGTCCTCCTCAGAGGTGTCTGTTCAGGTCCTTTGCCCACTCTTAAATAGGACTTCTCCCTGATGTTGAGTCGCATTGGTTCTTGATATATTTTGGATATCAAACCCTTGTCTGAGGTATCATTGGCAAAAATGTTTTCCCATATAGTTGGTTCCCTTGGAATTTTGCTGGTGTTTTCTTTAGCTGAACAGAAACTTTTCAGTTTGATATAGTTTCATTTGTTTATTTGTTCTTTTATTTCCTTTGCCCTTGGAGAAGTATCAGTGAAAATGTTGCTACATGGGATATCTGAAACTTTACTCCCTGTTTTCCTCTAGGATTTTTATGGTGTCACAGCCTATGTTTGAGTCCTTTATTCATCTTGGGTTTATTCTGGTGTATAGTGTAAGTTGATAGTTTAGTTTTATTTTTTTGCATGTCCCTGTCCAGTTCTCCCAATACCATTTGTTGAAGAGATTGTTTTTACTCCATTTTATGTTCCTTTCCCCTTTGTCAAATATGAATTGAACATAAGTCCTGAGTTTATTTCTGGGCTCTCTATTCTGTTCATTGATCTATATGTCTAATCTTAGGCCAGTACAAAATTGTTTTGATTACAGTAACCTTGTAATATAGTTTGATGTCTGGTATTGTAATTCCTCCTACCTTGTTCTTCTATCTTAAGATTGCTGTGGCTATTCATGATTCTTTTTGGCTCCATAGAAAGTTTTGAAGTATTTTTTCTGTATCTGTGGAATGTGTCATTGGTATTTTAATTAGGATTGCATCAAATCTATAGATTGCTTTGGGTTTTATGGACCTTTTAATGATGTTAATTCTTCTGATCCATGAACATGGTATATGCTTCCATTTATTTGTATCTTCCTTAATTTCTTTCTTCAATATTCTGTAGTTTTCTGAGTACAGGTCTTTTACCTCCTTGGTTAAGTTTATTCCTAGGTACTTTATTTTTCTTGTTGTTATGGTAAATGGGATTTGTTTTTGAGCTCCTATCTCTAATGTTTCATTATCAGTATATTAAAAATGCTTTTGATTTCTGGATATTGACTTTGTCCAGCTATTTTGCTAAATTTGCCTATTAGGTCAAGTAGGTTTTTGGTGGAGTCTATAAGGTTTTGTATGTACACTATCATGTATTCTGCAAATAATGACAATTTTACTTCCTTCTTTCCAATTTGGATAACTTTGATTCCTTTTTCTTGTCTGATAGCTATAGCTAGAACTTTCAAAGCAATGTTGAATAGAAGTGGAGAAAGTGGACAGCCTTGTCTTGTTCCTGATCTTAGGGGAAAAGCTTTTAGTTTTTGCCTGTTGAGTATGATGTTGGCTTCAGGTTTCTCATATATGGCCTCTATTATGTTGATGTATGCTCCCTCCATTTCTATTTTGCTGAGCATTTTTATCATAAATGGTTGCTGTACTTTATCAAATGCTTTTTCAGCATCTATTGATATGATCATATGGTTTTTGTCTTTCATTTTGTTGATGTGGTGTATTACATTTATTGACTTGCACATGTTGTACTATCCTTGCATCCCTGGGATGAATCCCACTTGATCATGGTATACGATCTTTTTCATGTATTGCTGAATCTGGTTGGTCAATATTTTGTTGAGAGTCTTAGCATCTATGTTCATCAGAGGTATTGGTCTGTAGTTTTCTTTCTTAGTTGTATCTTGACCTGGTTTTGGGATTAGAATAATATTGGCCTCATAGAAAGAGTTTGGGAGCCTTCCCTCTTCTTGTATTTTTTGAAATAGGTTGAGAAGAATAAGAGGTAGTTCTTCTCTAAATGTTAGGTGAAATGTACCTGTGTAACCATCTGGTCCAGGGCTCTTGTGCTTTGGGAGTTTTTTGATTCCTTCTTCAGTTTCACTAGTTGTTATTGGTCTATTCAGGATTTCTGCTTCTTCTGGATTCGGTTTTGGTAGATTATACCTTTCTAGAAATTTGTCCAATGTTGTCATATTTCTTTTCATATAGTTGCTTGTGGTAATTTCTTACAATCCTTTGTATTTCTGAAGTATCAATTGTGATTTCTTCTCTGTTGTTTCTGGTTTTGTTTATTTGGGTCCTCTCTTTTTCTTGATGAGTCTGGTTTAAGGCTTGTCAATTTTATTCATTTTTTTCAAAGAACCAGCTCCTGGACTTATTGATTCTTTAAATTGTAGTTTTAGTCTCTAAGTTATTTAATTCTGCTCTGATCTAGATGATTTTCTTCTTTCTACTTGCTCTGGGCTTTGTTGTTGCTCCTCTAGTTCTTGCAGCTTTATGGTTAGTGTGTTTGTATAAGCTTCTTCTAACCTTTTTAGGTAGGCCTGTATTGCTATGAATTTCCCTCTGAGGACTGCCTTTGCTGTGTCCCATAGATTTTGGACTGTTGTGTGTTCATTTTCATTTGTTTCCAGAAACTGTTTGATATCTTCTTTGATCTCATTGTTTACCCATTCCTTACTTAATAGCATGTTATTCAGTCTTCATGAATTAGAGAGTTTTTGTTTTTTTCTGTTGAGGTTGGTTTCTAGTTTCAAGCCATTGTGATCTGAGAAGATGCTTGGTATGATTTCAATTTTCCTGTATTTGTGGAGGTTTCTCTTGTGACCTACTATATGGTCTACCTTTGAGCAAGTTCTATGGTCACTTGAAAAGAGTGTGTATTCTGCTTCTTTGCGGTGAAATGTTCTGTATGTATCAGTTAGGTCCATTTCATCTAGCATGTTGTTCAATGCCACAATATTCTTGGTGTTTCTTTTGTTTTGAAGATCTGTCCATTGTTGATAATGGGGTATTTAAATCCCTTACTATGAGTGTGTTGCTGTCCATATCCTTCTTAAAGTCCTCCAAGATTTTCCTTATATATTTGGGAATTCCTATGTTGAGTGCATATATGTTTTACCAGAGTTATTTCTTCTTAATGGATTGTTCCCTTAAGTATTATGAAATGTTCTTCTTTGTCTCTTTTTATGGCCTTCACTGTAAAATCTATTTTGTCTGAAATAAGTGTTGCTACCCCAACCTTTTTTTCATGCCTGTTTGGTTGATATATAGTTTTCCATCCCTTTATTTTCAATCTGTGTCAATGTTTTGTTCTGATGTGAGTCTCTTGAAGATAGCATATATGTGGGTCATGTTTTCTTATCCATCCAGCTACCCTATGTCTTTTGATTGGAGCTTTAATTTCTTTACATTTAAGTTATTGATATACTTGTTTATTGCCATTTTTCCCCTTTGTACCTGTGTTCCTCTCTGTCTCCCTCTGTTTCTTCATCTTTTTAAAGCAGACCCTTCAGCATTTCTTGCAATGCTAGTTTGGTAGAGATGTATTCCTTTAGTCTTTTTTTTTTTTTTTTTGGTCTGTGAAACTCCTTATTTCTTCTTCCATTTTGAATAAGAGCTTTGCTGGGTAGAGTATTCTTGGTTGCATGCCTTTGTTTTCCAATACTTGGAATATTTTTTTGCCATTCCCTTCTGGCTTGTATTGTTTCTGTTGAATAATCATTTGATAACTTTATTGGAGCCCCCTTATATATTATTTGCTGTTTCCCTCTTTTGATGCTTTTAGGATTCTCTCCTTGTCTTTGACATTTGCCATTTCAATTATGATGTGTTTTCGAGTGGGTCTATTTGGATTCATCTTCATTGGGACCCTCTGTGCTTCCTGAACTTGAGTAACGTTTTCATTCATCATGTTAGGGAAGTTTTCTATCATTACTTTTTTTTAGCAGATTTTCCATTCCTTGTTTCTCTTCTCCTTCTCGTATCCCTATGATACAGATATTATTGCATTTCATGTTGTCTTGCAGCTCTCTTAAAACCTCTTCATTCTCGTTCAGCTCTTTTCCATTCTGTGCACTGTCTTGGAATATTTTTCTACATTGTCCTCCAGCTCACTAATTTGATCCTCTGCTTCCTCTAGCCTGCTCTCTATTCCTTCTACTGTATTCTTCAATTCAGAAATTGTATTCTTCATTTCCTCCTGGTTCGTATTGAAAGTTTCTATGTCCATTTTAATGCTTGTGTAATTCTCAGTAAGTTCCTTGTAGTTTCCTTGACATTCTTCTTACTTCCCCTGGAGTTGTTTGTAGTTTTTTTTTGAGCTGGCTGAGTTCATTGAGCTTCTCTATCGTCATCATTTTGAATTCTATATCTGATAGTTTGCTTGCCTCTGTTTAGAGATCTTTCTGGGGATTCCTCCTTTCTTTTTAGTGACGGACTGTTTCTTTTTCTCCCCATTTTTAAGTTTTGTTGTAATACAGTCAGACTGTGATCAGCTGCCAGGCTAAGACACCACTAGGCTAGAGGGATTGATTCCATTTTAATCCTATCAATCTGTAATCTACCTCCAGGCTCAGATGCAGCTTGGGGGTCAGACTGATTCAGTTCTAAGTCAATGAATATGTGATCAACTGTCGGACTAAGGGGTCACTGGACTAGACAGAAAGGTTCAATCGTAATCCAATGAGTTTGTGATCAGCTGCCAGGCTCTGGCCACTGCCACTGGCAGGACAGTTTTAGTTGTAAATCAGTGAATCTGTGCTTAGTCTCCAGGCCCAGGTGCCATTGGGTGAGACTGACCAACTCAGTTCCAAACCAATGAATCTAGGATTAGCCACCAGGCACATCTGCCACTGTGCAGGGCTGACTGACTGATTCAGCTATAAGTCAGAGAGTTTGTAATTAGCCGGCAGGCCCAGGTGCTGCTCGGTGAGAACTATCACTTCAGGTGCAAACTATTGTATCTGTGCTCAGACGTGGTAGGGCAGGAGAGGTTTATTTAGATGTAAATCAGAGAATTGTGATCTAGCGCCAGGCTCAGGCACCGCTGGGCGGGGCTGATTGCTTCCAGTGGGCGGGGCTATGAGGACCCTCATCAGAAGCCGCTTGGCACAGCGCAGTCTACCTGAGGTGTCAGCGGTGAGTCAGCACCGGGATCCCTGCAGCCGCTTCCTCACTTCTCTCCTCCAAGCCATCGCCGCAAACTCTCCCCACACATCTCCAGTCCTCTCTGCCCTCCCTCCGTTGGAGCCCAAGGTAGGTGGGTGCCAATGTATTGTTGCTGTGCTCACCCTAGTAGTTCTGTCTCCAGCGCTCTCTCAGGCCAGCAAACTCCATGGCTTTCCGCTCTTCTCACCTGGGTGCTGCTCTGCTCTCCACCTTGTTGCTGTAGCTAGGACACCCAGCTGGGGGACCAGAACCCCCCTTCCCAGGTAGAGCCTTCCCTCCCTTTGACTGCCACCTCTGGTGGGGGCCCAGCCAGCCCTCTAGCGTTTACGTGATTCCTACCAGTCACGTTTTGATGCAGCGGCCTCTTCTGTTCCGTTCATGGTTATAGGACCTCTTTCCAGCTAGTGTTCTGTTGGTAATTCCAGCTGACTTTTTCTCCAAATAAGTAATTCCAGCTGTGACCTGGGAGGAGATTGGTGCAGCACCACTTACTCCTCCGCCATCATGCTGGAAGTCTAGGACTATGTTTCTTAAACTTCTTTTCTGTCAAGATATAAAATTGAAGCCTTAAACTTGCTTGTCTATTACAGTGAGTAGCATGGTTCAAATGATGTTCTCTAAGAAAATACTACCTGAAAATGTAGCTGTGTTTCCTAACTCAACAGAGGAAGAAGAATCATAGACTGTGCTAGTGAGAGCTGTAGACTTAATCTAGTTCCAAATGCTTAATTTTACAGATTAAGAATCTATCAGAAATGGTGCTATAGGTAATTTTTTCTATTGGGGGGAAGAGTAAATTCTCATTTATTTACTGTACAATTTCTTTTCTGTTTTGAACATACAGAGTTAAGTTAATTTGTATCTCTAAATTAAGACTACTACCTGGAATTCAAGCTACCAGGTATATTGAGGCAGGATTTGTTTAGTTATTTTGCACTTTTTTAGGAGGACAGCGATCACTGCTGAGTGAGACCTGTATGAAGCGGAATTGAGAGCATTTATTCTTTTGGACTGATACACAAATAATTCCTATGAAAAAGTGACTTTTCTCTCTCCCTCTATTTGGACATGAGACTAAAATAATTACTTGGTCTGTGGAACATTATGGTTTCAGAAGTAAATGTCTTTCTTACTAAAAACCAATATACATTTCCAAGGACTTTGACTTTTGAGTCCAAGAAGTTCAGAACCTGAGCAAAAGCTACCTGGGCAGATGAGGTTCTTCTTGGGTTCAGGGTAATGTGTTGGTGAACCCTTGAGCTTCTTTTGATGATAGAAATTTCTTGGAATTTTCTCTAACATGTAATAGTGTGACACAAACAACTTAAGATTTGGAAATTGGACATCTTTGTTTTTTTTTTAAACCTAGAGAAACATTTGCTAAAACTGTTGCCCCTCTGCAATAAATGGGATGATAATATTTGCATAAGGGTCATAGTTCTAAAGTCCATCCAGCTGACAGGCTGTTCTGTAGCCAACAGGCCAAAAATAGGGCATTTCCAAATTCCTAGCAAGAGGTTATTCTTTGTCATTCTCTCCAAGTCAAGAAAGCATTCTGGATGGTCAAGATGGTGGCATAGACAGACATGGCTTGCCTTTTTGCACAACAATATCAAAACTACAACTAAAATACAGAACAACCATCACTTAGAACTATCAGAAATTGAGTTGACTGGAAGCCAGACAACTACAGAATTAAAGAAACCACATCCATCCAGACTGGTAGGAGGGGCACAGATATGGAATGGGCTGGTCCCTCACCCACATGTGGTGCTTAAAATTTCAGCAGGGGTATCTTGGGAGCAAAGAGTCCCAGCCCCATACCAGGGTCCTGAGCCCAGGGTTCCAGTGCCTGGAACATAAGTCCTCATAATTTCTGGCTACAAAAACCAGAGATTGAGTTGGTGGAAGAAACTGCTGGAGCCTCAAGCAATTCTTCTGAAAGAATCCACACATGGAATCACCTACTCAGACTCATTACCTCTGAGCTCCAGCACCTGGGTAGCAGTTTGAAAGGCATCAGTTGCATACTGGGAGAAACTCAAGTGTCTGGCATTAAAGCAAGCAGAGGCTATGGTCATGTTTCAGAACACTCCTCCTACAAAGCTGGCAAGCTGGTGCTGTACATGACACTCCATCAGCCTGGCTAACACTGCTGGACTCACCTTGTCACCCCAGAGGCTCCACCCCACCCAATTCATGAGCCCACCCAAGTTGCTATTTCATATGAATGGCTGGTCTGGGCTCCTGCTTCTCAACTTCCTAAATCCTATTAAACAACCAACAGCTGGCTACTGTGAATCTCAGGCCTGGCACTAGCAGCAACCAGCAGAGATTCACAGCTTGGCTTCACCTGGGAATCTCCAAGCCCAGCAGGAGTAGCAGCCATCTCAGATATGCTTTATAGCTCAGGCAGAGTGGTCCAGGAAAAAACACAGGTGGGGTTGACTTAGGCTTCCACTACTCCATAAACCCAAGAGCCAGCACATCCAATGGATAGCTACAGATCAAGTCAGAACCACCACCCTGCCCCTGCACAGGTGACCTCCACAGAAGGTGGAGGTTTATAGTCAGTGGTTACAACCAATCCTTGTATCTGACTGGTCTGGGTAAATCCCTCCCATTGATCTGCCAACAGGAGTCAATGCTCAACTACAAGAGGAAGGTGTACTCAGCCTATGCAAAGGGCACATCTTGAATACGCAGCTTGGCTTATAGGAGAGACTGTGCCACCAGACTGTACAGGACACCTACTATATTAGGTCATGCTACCAAGACATTGAGTCAAAGCAGTTCTACCTAATACATAGAAACAAACACAGGAAGGCTGCCAAAATGAGGAGACAAAAGAAACATTGCCCAAATGAAAGAACAGATCAAAACTCAAAAAAAAAAAAAAAAAAAAAGGAGCTAAAGGAATTGGAGATAAGCAATCTGTCAGAGATTTAAAAACAATGATTTTAAGAATGCTTGAAGGAAGCCCTGGCTGGTAGCACAGTGGTTAAGGTGCCGGCCTGTAAACCCAAAGGTCGCAGGTTTGATTCCCCAGCCAGGGCACATAACCAGGTTGCAAACCAGGTCTCCAGTCAGGTCTATGGCTGGAGGTAGGTGAAAAGCAACCATACATTGATGTGTCTCTCTCCCTCTCTGCCTCTCTCCCTTCCCCTCTTTCTAAAAATAATGAAATAAAATCTTTAAAAAAAAAATGCTTAAGGAACTTAATGAGGACCTCAGCAGCATAAAAAGGATCCAGTCAGAAAGAAAGGATACACTAATTGAAATAATGAACAATTTACAGGGAAACAATAGTAGAGTAGATGAAGCTGAGGATCAAATTAATGATTTGGAACATAAAGAAGCAAAAAATAATAATCAGAACAAGAAGAACAAAGAAGCCAAAATTAAGGACAGTATAAGCAGCCTCTGGGACAACTTCAAGAGATCCAACATTCACATCATAGGGTTCTAGGAGAAGAGAAAGGGCAAGGAATTGGAAATCTATTTGAGAAAATAATGGAAGAAAACTTTCCTATTTCGATGAAGGAAAGAGACATGCAAGTCCAGGAAGCACAAAGAATCCCAAATAAGATGGATGCAAGGAGGTCCACTCCAAGACACATCATAACAAAAATGCCAAAGGTTAAAGATAAAGAGAAAACCTTAAAAACAGCAAGGGAAAGGAAATTAGTTATCTACAGGGGAGTTTCCATAAAACTGTCAGCTGATTTCTCAAAAGAAGCATTGCAGGCTAGAAGGGACTGGCAAGAAATATTCAAAGTCATGAAAAGCAGGGACCCACAGCCAATATTACTCTATCCAGCAAAGCTATCATTTAGAATCAAAGGTCAGATAAAGAGTTTCTCAGACAAGAAGAAACTAAGGAGTTCATCATCCCCAAACCATTATTACATGAAATGTTAATGGGGCTTGGTTTTGATCTTCATTTTTCTTAAATATGAACAATAAAGTAGCAAAAATACATATCTATCAACAATTGAATCTAGAAACAAAGCATGCATACAAAAATAACAGAGACAGAATTATATATACAGAGGGCATTGTGATGGTTGCCAGATGGGAGGAGGGTGTAGGGGAATGGATGAAGAGGTGAAGAGATTAAGAACTACAAATTGGTAGTCACAGAATAGCCATGGGGATATAAAGTACAGTGTAGGAAATGGAGTAGTCAAAAAACTTTCATGCATGACCCATGGACATGAACAAAGGTGGGGGGATTGCCTGAGGGAAGTAAGGGTTGCTGAAGCAAAGGAGGAAAAATCAAGTTTAATAGCATAATCAATAAAATATAATTTAAAAAAAAGCACACTGGGTATATTTTATTGATTTATTGTTGTTGTATTACTTTTGTCCCTCTTTTTCTCTAATTGCTCTCCCATGCTCCACCCATTGCACCCCCTTTTCCACATTCAATCCCCACCTTTTTGTCCATGTCCATGTCCATGGGTCATCCATAATAGCTCTCCAACTAAACTCTTCCCTCTCTTTTCCCCTTTCTACTCACCCCCCACCTCCTTTCTGGTCACTATCAGTCTGTTCCTTGTTAGCACACTGCATACTAAGTGCATGAGAGTGTTGAGGAAAACATTGGCTCTACTATAATTTATCTTTAAATACATTCCCAAGTTTTGATAATTTTTTTTTTTTTTAGATTTTTAAAAATTTCATTATTTTTAGAAAGAGGGGAAGGGAGAGAGGCAGAGAGGGAGAGAGACCTCGATGTATGGTTGCTTTTCACCTGCCTCCAGCCACAGACTTGACTGGAGGCCTGGTTTGCAACCTTGTTATGTGCCCTGGCTAGGAAATAGAACCTGCAACTTTTGGGTTCACAGGCTGGCACCTTATCCACTGTGCTACCAGCCAGGGCCTCATTATTTTTAAAATTGTTCAAAGAAGTCTCCATTTGCTGCAATAATAGACTCGATTTGACTTTGGAATCTTGAGTATACTTTCATTAACTTTTCTTTATCCATGGACATCATCATGTTTTCAATCTTAGCTTCAACAGCCTCTTTATTGGAATGAGATTGTTTATTAACTTCTCTCTCACAAATGCTTCATACAAATAGTCTAAAGGGTTTGCATTTGGTGAACTAGGCAGCCAGATTTTCTTTGACCAGAACTCAGGAACATTGAGAAATTCTTGTACCTTTTTGGTGTTATGTGCTGGTGCACAATCTTGTTGGAAGATAAAATGACGTCCATTTGTGACTTGCTTCATCCACAGTACAACTACTTCTCTCAAAACATCAAGGTAAACATCAGCAGTCACCGTCAAACCTTGTAAGGGGTAATGATATCTCCTTCATTGCTGATAATACCTAACACCAATACTGTAGCAGGAAATTTCGTTTTCAAGACAATTGGGACTTCATTAAGATTCTCACAGAGCCACCTGTTGTTTCTTCTGGTGACTATTTGGTCCTGCTGAAAATTCTTTTCATCAGAGAAGAAAATCAGAGGGGTTTTTTTTCTTTGGGATTTTCCAATTTTGTTAGCAGTTTCTTTGTTTTTTCCAAGCACCTTTCCTTTGTCTGCTGTGTTGTAAACTGGCCTCTTCCAAGAACATAAAATCTAAGTCTGATATCTTCAGCAATAATCTTGTGAACTGTTGCATCCCACATCTGCAGTTCTCTTGCTATGGAGCGCATTGACTTTCCTGGATCTTCATTGATGATAATATTTGGACTTGTGCAATCCTTGCATACCCTATGCGTTTTCCTTGTTGGTGTGACAGCATCAGGATCAGCATCATACACCTTTTTCATGTTGTAAACTGGACATAAAGGGATGTTATTGAAGTCTGCAATTTCCTTAGCAGTTCTCTTCACATGCAGTCCAGAAATTATGGTTGCTCTAACATCATATTTCTTCAACATGATGGTTGCTCTCAGAACTTAATACTTTATATTTGAAACAATGATGTTAAGTCATAACCTTAGAAACATAATTTTTCAAAATTAATAAGCACATGAAATGAGATGCACTGTTATTGCCAATTGATCACGCGCACCCTGTATCTCACTACACAGGAGATACAGGGTGGGGCAAAAGTAGGTTTACAATTGTGAGTACACAAACAGTTTATTCTTGCATTATGTATTAATTTTTTTAATCACTTTTCCATACGAACAGCTTTAAACCTACTTTGCACCACCCTGTAGATGAATATATGTATGTAAACTATTTCATCAGTCCAATATTGATGGACACATGAGAATTCTAATCTTTTGCTATTATAAGAAATGCTGCAACAAATAAACTTGTGTTATTTTGTATGAGTGGTATAAATATATTTCATTTAAAAACATGTTGTCAATAAAAGGGGGTTTTGATTCCAATAACATTTGAATATTATTGCAAAATTTCCTTCCTTATGGATGTAATTGTGACAAAGGAGGTCAAAGTTGTCAAATTTAGGTATCTTTCCCAATCTGATAAGTAAAAGACAGTGTCTCTGTATACTTTTCATTTGCATGTCTCTTATGAATGAGGTTAAGTATTTTCTTATATGTTGGTTTAAGAGCCAGTTCTATTTGCTCTCCTGTGAAGTCTACTCATATCATATGCCTATTTTTATTGATTGTTGGTCAAAGGAACCCTGTATATATTGGGAGACTACCTGTTTGTAACACAAAGTGTAATTATATTCTTTTCTAGTATGTTTTTTTGTTTCATTATATAGCTAATGAAAAAACATTCACATTTACTTTAGGGGCTCTTCTTTGCAGGGACTGCAGCTTTTCGTCATTTCTCTACCTTCACTCTGTACTCCATGATTCCCCAGACTTCTGTATTATTACCTTGTTTCTCAACCTCAAATCTCTCCCTTGTTACAGGAAGTTACTGTGTTACCCTCAATATAAATATACTTACATATCTCCTATCTTAAAAACAATACAATAAAAACATTTCCTTTATCTTACATTGCCCTTTCTTCTATATTTTGCCCTTTATACACAGATTTCTTGAAAGAAGAATTTTCACTCTTTGTCTCCATTGTTTCTTTCCACAGCTCTGGAATTTGCCCCATCTCTGATTTCACAAAATAGCCCAACTCTCTGGCTTCACTAAATACTTTCTAGTTTTCAGAAGATTGTGCATTTCCCCTCTCATCCTACTTTACCCCCACGTCTTCTGCAGAATCTACCACTTAAGTCCTTTTTCTTGACATCATTTCTTTCTTTGGCTGTTTTCCTGATAATTTCGCCTGTATGGTCTTTTAAGTATTCTATTCACCGCATCTTATATTGCCTTGTTGTCCTCTTTATACATGTTCATGCATTGGACTACTAAGTAAGTCAAAGACTCCTAAATCTAAGTCTATAACCCAAACCCTTGACTTCCAAGGTCCAGATATTCATACATACCCAGATACCTCAGACCTCTTTCTCTCTCTCCTCCATCTCTCCACACACACTTCTATTTCTCTGATTACTTTGATCAAGTTAGCACCTTGATGCTAATCCACCTTTGCGTCTTGATATGCTACTTTGTAAAATGGGTTCTGTAATGTTACCTACCTCTAGGGTTATGGTAAGAATTAAATGGAAAAATAAACACACAACACTGGCAATTAGAAAGCCCTGTGTTTCCTCCTTTTCTTTTCCTCTTCCTTCTTAATATTATAATTATTATTAATACTATAATTAGTGGTTTTCAAAATTTTGTTCAAGTGCCTTCTTTGTTACTCACCAGTACTGTGCTGACAGTGATTTTTCTTTCAGGGAATATAAGTCTAGTTGAAAAACCAAATAAGAGAATGACTCATTCTTGTAATGTGTGAAAAGTATTAGCTTAGAGGTAGGCCGTGCATTGCTAAGGGTAGTAAGATGTCTGGCACATAGTCAGTGTTCAAGATATAACTGTGGAAGGACTGTTGACAAGCTGGTAACTACTCTAATAATACATGCCAAAACAATACAGTATAATATACTTAAAATTACATGAAGTGAATTAGAAGTCTAGTTAATTTCCATGATAGTGAGATACGCTAGTATTGGGCTTACTTTGTTTCATTCTAATTTTTGTGGGGGATATGTAAAAGTTTAAGCTGTTATTTCTCTCTGTATTGAATTTTTAAAAATCTACTTATTAAAGTTAAAACATTTGGGCTTATAATAAATGATGCCAAAACATTTTTTTTTACACTAGTTCTGTTTTTTTTTAAAGATTTTGTTTGTTATTTTCAGAGAGAGGGGAAGGGAGGGAGGTGAAGAGGGAGAGAGACATCAACATATGGTTGCCTTTCACCTATCTCCAGCTACACACCTGGCTGGAGACCTGTTTGGAACCTGGTTATGTGCCTGGGCTGGGGAATTGAACCAGTGACCTTTGGGTTCACAAGCCAGTGCCTTATCCACTGTACCACCAGCCAGGACTTACACCAATTCTTAAAGAATTTCTTAGCCCAGGAATTAGTGTCAAAATCCTTAATTCTGTAATTTATTAGAGCAAGAAATTTTATATTATCTTGAATGAATGGCATTTCTCCTCCCCCTCACCTTAGCATTTCTATTCATCTGCTTTTCATGTCACTAGATCAAGACCTCAAAAAGCACTCTGCAGCAAAGACTCTCAGACTAGCTCATGAAAACCAAATAAACTGGGACCAAAAAAAAGAGGCAGAGATAAATGCTCTAAAGCTGCCTGAATTTCTCTTTAAGTCCTAGGGTTTATTTTCATGTCCATAATATGATATGAACAGAAGAATATGGGTTTCTGACCATTGCCTTATTGTTGTTTCACATTTACAAACACTAGAGAGCATAATCTATGTGTTTATCTTTGAAGTATATAAATCATTGAACATTTTCGGGGTAGATGTCATATGGTTTGGTGTAACAAGAAAATTGCATCAGCATTTCATCTTTATAATGAACGACTGGGGTTTATTATTCCATTGACCTATGGAGATACTTCAGAAAATTAATGTACTGTACTGCATGTGTTTTATACTCAGCTTGATGTGTATAAATATTCTGAAAAAATTACTTATTTAGTTAGCTGGATTATTTAACAGATTTAGCAATAATGGTAATCCTTTTAGCAAATGTTTGTCAATAATGGCCAAATATTTGTTTAAATTTTTGTTAAATATCAATGCAATTTGTTTGCAGTGGTATCTATCTGAAAGAAAAATTAAAGCAATCATATTTCTGTAATAAGTTACTACACTTCCAGTTTCTAATATAAATGAAGCCATTTCTATCTTCCTTATTTCTAAGATTCCATTAAATAGCTTGAACTAAAATCAAACACACCTACCACTGTGTCATTTTTAATGCAGGACTACAATTCAGAAACAAATTAGAGCCTTGGCTTGTAGTTCAAATCATAGCTTTCTTTCTGAGACTTACCATGAAGAATTGCATAATCTATTCAAGTGGAGGAGACCAATATTCCAAGAAAAATGAGCTCTCTTCCTTAATGTTTTCTTAAAAGCCTTAAAGTATTTTCACATTAAGGAATATTCAAAATTTAAAATAAAATGGAATTAAGTCTTGTCTTTAGTCAAATCTTTAGCAATTTGAAAGTTTATAGTTGTGTGGCAAATCTTTAGCAATTTCAAAGTTGATGACGTAGTCATGCGGCTTCAGAGTTTACAGTAACCATCATCTAATGAACTGATAGCCCAGTTACCACCTTCCAGAATGCTATTTGGCAGAATTTGAGCTTTTTCACAATCGTACATCAAAGGAGAAGTTGCTATATAGCAACGAGCTCCTTGATGGCAGGAGCATGTTTTTGTTTTCTTTAGGAAGTTAAAAAGTTTCATGGTTTCAGGCATGTTTCTGTATAGCTCTGTACATCACATACATTCAATCAATAACTTGGATGTAGTTGATATGACCACAAAGATAAAAATTACAAAATCTGTTTCCTATAATCCATTCTTACTATAATGATGGGAAGCTATGGGGTATCCTTATAAAACCCCATTTTTTCTGTTCTTTTTCTAAGGATTTTTTGCAAGTTTTCTATTTGTGATCACTAAAGCTATGCTTCAAAGTACAGTAGCAGAAAAATTAAATAATTGTTCTTAGTGTAACTTTTCAGTGGAGAGTTGGTATTTACCACATTCATTGTGCCGTTAGTCTAAGCTAGATTTCTCAATTCTGGAACTATTGACAATTGCACCCACACAATTCTTTGCTGTAGAGTAATGTCTTGTGCATGGTAATGTGTTCAGCAGTACACCTGGCCTTTACCCAGTGGGTGCCAGCAACACTATTTCAGTTGTGATTATCAAAAATGACTCTGTATTACCAGTGGCATCCTGAAGGTAAAAGTAACCTCAGTTGAGAATTATTGCTCTAATTGATGGGTTTGATGATAATTTATGCTTTGAAGGTTTTTGTTGTCAAATATCTAGGTGATCTCTTCATGGACCTATGTTTCCTTAGTTTTAAATGTAAGATAATTCTGGTCTTACACATCTTCACAGGGTTACCAATGCATCCCAGTATACAGTAATACAGTCTTTTAGTGAAAATGTGCTGAGCCCATTTTGGGTAGGATCAAGAAATACCTATCCTGGTTTACACAAGATTCAAACTCTCAGCAAAGTGATCAGTGCCTTTAATGACTAATACATTACATAAAACATGACAAATGAGTTACAGGTATGTTTGTTGTTGCACCTTTACTCTTAATAAATTATATAACTGTACATTCTCTCCACTCGTAAAATCTGAAGTACTTACCACACTTGGAAATTATTTGGAATAGCAGTGGTCTCCTTGTCAGGTGTCCTTTGGCTTTGTTAAGAACACTAACTGTTGTAACCGGCTGACTCAGTAACGAAGACAATAAGTTGCTTTTCCTCCACCCAGGGACAAGAAGATGGAGGAATTGTCATTAGGAATACAATAAATGTAGTCCCATTTGTTTATATTTTATTTTGTTTCTCTTGTCTGGGGAGAAAAAATAAAATATTACTATAGCAGTATCTGAGGTTTTACTGCTTATGTGTTCTAAGATTTTTATGGCTTTGGGTCTAATATTTAAGTTTTTAATCCATTTTGAATTTATTCTTTTGTGTGGTATAGTTTAATTTTTCTCCACATATCTGTCCAATTTTCCAAGCACCATATATTGAATAAACTATCTTTTGCCCATTGTATATGTTTGCTTCCTTTGTTGAATATTAATTGACTGTAAAGGTGTGGGTTTATTTCTGGGTTCTCTAGTCTGTTGCATTGATTTATGTGTCTGTTTTTATGCTACGACCATGCTGTTTTGATTACCATGGCCTTATAGTATAGTTTAATATCAGGTAGCATGATTCCTCCAACTTTGTTCTTTCTCAGGATTGCTATTGCTACATGGGGCCCTTTTTGGTTTCATATAAATTTTTGAAATGTCTATTCTAGTTCTGTGAAATATGACATTGGAATCTTGATGAGAATTGCATTGAATCTATAGATTGCTTTGGGTAGTATAGACATTTTAATGATATTAATACTTCCCATCCATGAACACAGTATATGCTTTCTCTCATTTGTATTTTCTTCAATTTCTTTTTTCATTGTCTTATAGTTTTGAGTACAGGTCTTTTGCATCCTTGGTTAGATTTATTCCTAGGTATTTTCTTCTTTTTGAAGCCATTGGGAATGGAATTGTTTCCTTAATTTTCCTTTCTGTGAGTTTGCTATTAGCATATAAAAATGCATGATTTCTGGATATTAATTTTGTATCCTACCACTTCACTGAATTCACTTATTAGTTCTAGTAGTTTCTTGGTGGAATCTTTGGGATTCTTTATGTACAGTATCATGTCATCTGCAAATAAGAACAGTTTTACCTCTTCCTTTCCAATCTGGTTGTCTCTTATTTCTTCTTGTCTGATTGCCATGGCTGGGACTTCCAGTAATACATTGAATAAAGAGGTGTAAGTGGACATTCCTGTCTTTTCCCCAGTCTTAAGGGTAATGCTTGTAGATTTTGCCCATCGAGTATGGTGCTGGCCGTGGGTTTGTCATATATGGCCTTTATTATGTTTAGGTATGTTCTCTCTATTTTCACTTTGTTAAAGACTTTTTATCATAAATATTATCAAACACTTTTTTCCACAGCAAAGGAGACCATCAACAAAATAAAAAGACAACATAACTGGAGGCAGGTGAAAGGCAACTGTACATTGCGATCTCTGTCTCTGCCTCTCTCCCTTCCTCTCTCTCTGAAAAATAATAAATAAAATCTTAAAAAAATAAAAACACAACACACAAAATGGGAGAACATAATCTCTAATACATCTGATAAGGGGTTAATATCCAAAATTTATAAAGAACTTACAAACTCAACATCAAAAAACAATCCAATAAAAAATGGGCAAATGACCTAAACTGATACTTTTCCAAAGAGAACATACAGATGGCTAATAGACATGAAAAGATGTTCAATGTCACTAACCATCAGGGAAATTCAAATTAAAACCACAATGAGTTATCACCTCACACCTGTTAGAATGGCTATCATCAATAAGTCAACAAACAAGTGTTGGCAAGGATGTATAGAAAGGGGAACCCTTTTTGCACTGTTGGTAGGATTGCACTGTGGAAAGCAATATGGAGATACCTCAAAAACTTAAAAATGGATCTGCCTTTTGACTCTGCAATCCCACTCCTGGGAATATATTTCAAAACACTAATTTGAAATAACGTAAGGACTCCTGTGTTCATTGCAGCATTATTTACAATCACCAAAATATTGAAGCAGCCCAAGTGTCCATCAGTAGGTGAGTGGATACAACTATGAGACATTTACACATACAATACTGCTTGGCCATAAATAAGAAGAAAAATTTCCCTTTGCAACAGTATTGTTCCTGAATAATATTATGCTAAATTAAACAAGCCAGTTAGAGAAAGGTAGATTCTGTATGATTTCACTCATATATGTGGAATGTAATGAACAAACTAAAAAAAATAGAGACAGACTCACAGACAGAGAGCAGGATGGCGGCTAATGTGGGTAAGGGGAGGTTAGGGATGGCCCTAGGGATTGAGCAAACAGGATTACTGGGGGAGGGCGGTATATGGGGGTTAAAAGGTAATGGATAAGTACAATATGAATTTTAAAAGAACATAATTAAAGGAGTTTTTCTTCTAGAGCCATAGTTATTTTCTCATAACTTTGCTAGACTTAAGTGTTCAGCTTTCCAGGGATATTGTCTATAATTACTCAGTCTACTTACAGGTGATTTTAAAACTATTACCAATAACTCAAACTTGGCAACAACTAGATTTTTAACTGGGTTTGAAGCAGCCCCAAATTGGACATAGGATGTACTCAACTTTGCTTCCCACTGGCCACATGGGTACCTCACTATCAAAGTCCATGGCAAGTATTAAGTTCTTTACCTGCCCTTCTTGCACTTGGGATCTGTGATGAGATTGGCAGTTTTAGCCTAGTTTGCAGCTTTTCTGGGGGGTTAAGGTAGATATTCAACCATTCTTCAGGACCCTGCCAACTACCTGGGTGCAATCTTTGCTATTTGCCTAAACTCACCAGAATATCCTTTCCATGCCTTTCTCTTTTGCAACTTCCTTGTCTTTTTCCCATGAACTAATCAACACATTCGCTCCTGAAAAGGATTTAGGAGCACTTTGTTCTCCTTTTTAGGAGTAGCTGTGAGTGAATTACAGGCTAAAACTGGTAAGTTTTCCCTACTAGCTCACCCTGTTCAGTATGTTCAATCATCAACAGATGAAGTGAAGCAGGAATGACATACTTGTAGATTTGACCTCATCTCTGTAGTGTTCCTAATCTTTTCCAGCATTTGCTAATAGATGACTACTTCTAGAGTTCAAAACTTATTATCATAAGTAATTTTTAGAGGTATGCCAATGACTCATGGAAACATTCAATTTACTGTTTTTATCTCCAGATTTTTTTACTCTTCTATTTCTTGTTAAGAAAATGTATTATGACATCTTAAAGCAAGGCCTTGCCCTAATTTATTTTTATTTTCTGACAATTGTCTCAATTAGTGGTTATACTAGATATTCAATTATATTCATACTGAGAGTGGGGTCAACATAATTATGGGATAATAGCTGGGATTGAGAAGATGGGTAACTTGACAAGGACAGTTTACTCAAGTGTGTGTATAGAAACAGGATTCTCATATTAAAATATGTAATACACTTCAAATTGTAGAGCGGTGGCCAAGACACAAGAATGAGAAGACAAAAAGAGCCCAAGGTCAAGGACAATAAACTTTTGGGTATGGAGAGGTTTAGGAAGAAATTTCTGCCAGATGACAGCTATGCCTTTCTAGATCTTTCTCAGCAACATTCATAGAGGACTGTAGACAGTTTCAAAACACCAGTTCCTGGACTAATACTTTCTAAGCCTGCCAATGTATAAAATAGGATGCTTCTGCCTCTCACAAATCAAGAGTTTAGAATTTATCCTGCTTCTGTAAGCTGGGAGTCCTTGAGATGAGCTGCTAGGTACCTATATTGCAGCTTTTTTCTCAACCAATATTGCAATACACTTAGTTCATCAGATCCTCTGTTTACATTACAAATACCCAACTAGAATAAAGCTCTAACAACAGCCCACTTCTTACAAGCCCTAATGTCTTGGCTGTCTGCCGATATTCTAGCTTTCTGCATATTTGGTTACTGGTTCAGACCTTTCTCTCAATTAGAATTGCCACCCACAGCCTAGAAACTCCTGTCTTCTCTGTCACTTGCCTGTTAGGTATTAACTCTGGTCTGATTAGAGTTCATCCTGACAATTTAGAAACTGTGGTTCAGAGCACTGATCGTTCCTGCACTCGCCTCTTGACTCCCTTTCCCCAGAACCCATTATTAATGGAAAGTCCTAGTCATGGCTAAGCCCACAATGACCACATCCACATGATTCACTGCTTGGCTGTCTGGTTACTTACCATTCTACCTGTTCAATGTCCTGGGTACACATCAATATTTTCTTCAGATTCTTCAGCTGACCTTCTAAACAAACTTAATTCAGGAATCACATTGATAGGATCAACCTGTTTCAACTTGTGAACTAGAAATTTTGAATTATTAAAGGAAAATAATTGCTGTTCAGAAAGCCTCCTGTCATAAACAATTTGTAAAAAAAGAGATTATTTCAAGGAGAGATTTTAAAATACTGTCGATGCAAGCCCTGGCTGGTGGTGCAGCAGATAATGCACTAGCCTGTGAACTCAAGGGTCGCTGGTTCAATTCCCAGCCAGGACACATAACTGAGTTGCAAGCCAGGTCTCCAGCCAGATCCATAGCTGGAGGCAGGTGAAAGGCAGCCATGCATTGATGTCTCTCTCCCTCTCTGCCTCTCTCCCTACCCCTCTCTCTAAAAGTAATAAATAAAAAATCTTAAAAAAAAAATACTGTTCATGCAAAGATCATTCATTATTTTCTCACCATGGAGAAAGGTGAAAAAAGATCAGGGTGAGGACAAGGCTGATTCTCAGCTTCCTCCCACTTGCCCCGGAAGACACCAACAATCTAAAGATCTAAGAATCATCATCAGGATGCAGCAACAGATTTAATCTACTTCCCTGAAGTGACTCTAGTGCTTGAAGCGAACTCTGTGATAGGGAGACATCAATGAGGGGTTTCAGAGGCATAAGTTTTGTTTTAAGGACATTGAGATTCTCACTTGCATATGTGTTCAGACATAGTTAACTGTTTAATTTTCACCAGGTTTGGCTGGTACAGATGTTTCCCTTGTACTGGCAGCGTTACCAGCAGTTGACGAAGTGTCTTAGCTCATGAATCTCTCCTACCACTCACACTGACACATTGGAGAGGAAAAGGCTGCCTGCAGATGGTGTTTCAAGTGTGCACAATGCAGTGGGTTCCAAACACATGGGGGCTTTGTTGCGGGTGCCAAAACTCTATGAGATCTCTCATAGTAGAATGCATCTGATATAAAGAGACCAATTTGTAAGCAGTGTTCTATGGTTAGAGGGGAAAATATTGGCTTTCTTGAATAAGGTGCAGATTTAAACTGAGCCCAATGGAGAAGAGAGGAAGAAAGAGTTCCTAATTTTAAAGAGGCAGTTTGTCCCAGATCCTGTTTTTTTGTTGTTGTTTTTTTTTGGCACTTCATCACGTAGGTCATCTTGTTGGTGTGGCTGTGTCAGATCACAAGTAACTGTAATTGTGGCCAATGGCAGAAAAGGCCATTTTAATGGCAATAGTTCCCTGTTCCCTTTAACTAATTCTCTACAGGCTTCTCATTGGTCTCAGTTAGCATTCTCTCATCACCTGCCAATGTCAAATGTTAACTCCCTGTTGAGTAAGGGGCTCAAGGTTGGACCACAGATTTATATATCGTAGAACACAAACTTATATCAAAACTTGTTTTGAGAAAAGACTATTGTGAGTTTCGAGAGTGTCTGGGCAAGCAGAAATTTCAATTGTGGGGAAAGATGACTATTCTTGGTTTCTCTGAACGACTAAGAGCTCCTCAGACATATTCCTTTTGTTTAGCACAGTGCTTCATTTATGTCAGGCACACATATAAATGTTTGACTGCTTGAATAAATGCGTGAATGGCATTGTCTAGCACAGGGGTTAATATTGAATTTAGAATACATGAATTTTACCTTTCTTCTCTATTTTTCTCATTGAGTATATAACAATGAAAGGAAAGTTGCAAAACTTTGGAACAAGGAGGAATAGAATGACCATTCAGACTGATTCTCTTGTTTTAGAAATCATGATGATATTTATCATGCTAGGCATTATGTTTGGGGCATGCCTCATTTAATCCTCACAACTCCTATAAATAGGTGCTAGCCCACTTTATAGATAAGGAAACTGAGGCATAGAAACGTCATTCAGCTGATAAATGAGGAAGCCAGGATTAAACCCAAATCTTCTGGCTCAGTTTTCCTCAATTGCTGCTTTGGATGCTGCTCAAATTCAAAGAGGTTGAATGATATATCTAAGGCTACCACAGGATGGGGTCTCTAGCTTCATCTTATGATTTCCTATCCCATAGCTTTGTCTGCTACCACAGAATATTTTCGTAAAAAAACCAACCAAACAAACAAAAAAACCCTTTTCTATATCACATACCTTTCACACTACAACCAAAATCATAGAGATAACTGGTGAACTGGTGTTGGTATTATGGTATATAAGTTAGGATGTTGTCAGCAGCAAGTAATTAGAAATCCTGAATAAGTTGGCTTAAACAATAAATCAAATATTCTCAAAACAAGCAGCCCAACTTTAGCACTAAAAAGTAATATGAGTACACTAACACTGATATTTACTAAACTAAACATTTATTAGTAAGGAAGTGAATAAAGAGTTCATATAACCTGTTGTCTAGGCTTCAGGAAATCCCAATTTCCTACCTTTTAAACATCTAAGATCACTACCTTGTATGAAAGATTTCTGATTCAAGAATCTGCTGTCTTTACAACTGGTTAAAGAGAACCAAAATTCTAGATTCCATGATAAGTAACCATCTCAGTTAGGACTTTAGCCTGAGGCAAAATACCAAGTAATAGTGGCTCTGGCCTTGCTAGATTCCTATTCTCTATTCATGCAAGAGTAGGATAAGTCTGTACAATAATTTTAACTAATCCGCATAGCTTGAATATCTTTAGTTTCACCAGTGAGAGCTCAGTCTTAACATTCATCATGCTAGTCAACAGGCTGCTATTTTTATCACTGAAAGACCTTTCCTGACATTTAGTATGCTAATTAGGAAAGTGCAGGTTATCCAGTAAGTTACAGGTAACAGAAGTGCTTGTAATAGTCCTTCTGGAGTATAGGCTTCCTGATGAGAATGCCAGCAGATCCCGTTGCTATTGCTGCAGTTTCATCCACTGAGTCTTCAGTAAATACTTCAACACCTTGAGTTAGGGAAGGGAAGTTACAGCTTTAAAGAGCATTTTTAGCTTTGATAGTTAACCTAGAGTCACTGCAGGCTCCCTCATGCATTTTCATCTTGGTGCATACTGTTTACCATGTTAAATCTGATAGAAATTCTTCAGGGAAAGTTCCTGATTTGAGAATATAAAGGCCAAAGCAAAAAGACTTGCCAGGGCATTATAATCACTGAAACCATTCCTTAAGAATGCTGTTGGCTGGTCATTCCCTTCTCTTCATCCTCCAGTCAGGATCTCATGCAAAACAAGTGCTTTGATATATTTTTAAAAGTGATGTTTGATTTTAAATCATCACCTTTAACTTCTTTCTCTCCTCGTAGCTAGTTTTAAGATGAAAGAAATTGCAGTGCATTTTAAAATCAGACTAGAGAGCTTGTGTCAGGGGATAAGGGCATAGTCACTAAATGTTTACTTTTCTGATGTCTTTAGAGAAAAGCAGGTGGAGAGGGCACAAGATAAGAATGGATTTTCTAGAAAAGACAAAATGAACTAATAATCTTCATAAAGATTATAGAGTCGGTATTTTAAATTTTATGATTTAATGCAAAAAAAGCAGCAGGTCTAGTTGGCAAAGGCTCAGGATTATTAAGAAGGGTTATTATTAAGATGCAGTCAGAAAAATATAGGTAGATATGGCTGGTATCTTTAACTCATTTTATATGTCTGATCCAGGGTATGTGAGTAGAAAACAAAAGTAACATTTTTAAAAGTCTAAGTACACTGTAAATTGTATCATAACATTCATATCTTGCAGAAGATTGTCATTTTAACTTCATCATATAACCCTTTCCCATCATGCATTCACTTTCATTCTTTATGAGGTCATTTTTCACTCTTTGCCCAAGCCCCCACCCCTCCTCTCAGACATGGAGCAGATATGCAAAACAAACCTGTTCCCCTTCTGTGATATTAATGGTGTCACCATTCTTCTTAGTTTCCAGTTTTTATCTTTCTCTTTTATTTGATTATTATTTTTAAATTTTTATTTTATTGTTGTTGTATTACATTCATCCCATTTCCCTCTCCCCATGCTCTCCCCTTTCCCAACCTCCCATTCCTCCCCACCCACAGTCAGTCCCACTTGTAGTCCATGTCCATGGATCATTCATGCTGGTATCTTGACTGAACTGCTCCCCTTCTTTGCCTCCTTCCCCCCTTCCCCCTCTCCTCTGCACACTGAAGGTCTGTCTATTCACTGTATTCATGTATCTGGTTCTGTTTTGCTTGTCTATTTGTTTTGTTCATTAGTCTCCTGTATTGGGTGAGATCTTACGGTATTTGTCTTTCACTGACTGGCTTATTTCACTAAGCATAATACTGCCCAACTCCATCCATGTTGTCGCAAAAGATAGGAGCTGCTTCTTTCTTCTGCTGTGTACTATTCCATTGTGTAAATGTACCAGAGTTTTTTGATCCAATCATCCACTGATGGGCACTGTGGCTGTTTCTAGCTCTTGGCTATTGTAATATAGTGCTGCTATGAACATAGGTGTACATAGGTTCTTCTGAATTGGTGTTTCAGGGTTCTTCAGGTATAATCCTAGTAGTGGAATTGCTGTATCAAAAGGCAGTTCCATTTTTAGTTTTTAAAAGAAACTCCATATTGTTTTCCATAGCAACTGTACCAGTCTGCATTCCCATTATCTTTCTTTTTTAATTTTCACACCCAATTTTTGACAAGTCCTATGGATTCTACTCCAAAACATTTTTTGCTTCAATTTCTCATCTTTTTCCTTTATTATTTCTTTCATTCCCACTACTATTATATTCAAATTCTTGCCATAAACTCTCAATAGTATTCCTTGCCCCTGGCTTATTTCTTTTCATCTTTCACAGCTACTGCCAGAACATACTTCCTACAGGGCAACTTTTTACTTGAAGATTTCTTCAACTATCCTTCTTTCCCTGAAGAAGTTTTAAACCGCCAGTGTGGCATGCTTGCTCTATTCACCAACAACATTTACAACCTCATCTCCTTTTATAATTCCTTCAAACAATTTATCTTAAGCCCCTAGTCACTACTTTTACCCTCTTTACCTTTTTTTCTGTTATCATAAACACTTGTCTCCCTGATCTCTCATGCCAAGGCACTTCCCATCTTTCAAGGTCTAATTCAGGTGTCACTTCTTCCATGATGCCCCTTCCTGCCACCTTCTGTTCCTATTTAATAACTTGTACAGATCCCCCACAGTAACTTTATCAGCATTTTTGTTACAGTGCTTATCAGGATCTATCTTGTGTTGTAGTTGTTTATGAACTTTTTTTCCCACCCCTCTGTTACTGCCTAACACAGTGCTTCACAAATAGCTTGGTTGCTGCATTAGGTTGAATTTGGGACCTGGCTTCTTTAATGTAGAAATCCAATAGAATGTAGTCTGAATTTCCCCTGAGTCCAAGGATTAGAGAAAAGCTCAATGCAGAATGAAAATCACATTTCTCTTAAACCTCGCTGATTTTCTAACATGCTAATAACAAGGACACTTTTTATACCCTGCTCTACTTTCTCCTTTTCCCTCCTATGTTTCCCTCCTATGCAAATGTTGTTTGCATTTCTTAAGCTTTCTTATCTGAGGTCCCTTCACCAATATTTTATTATTTCTATTTCCCTCTATTTATTTATGCACCTATTTCAGTGCTGAGGTGAGCAAATTTGACTTTTGCTTTTCCAGTATCATTTTCCATTCATCTAGTAGCAGAAACTGATTTTTTGGTGGGGGAGGAGGGGAGGATGATTAGCATTGGAATCAGCACATGACCTAGAATCATATTCTAGCTTTATGGCTACAGTGATAGCCTTGGGCCCTTCAATAGGCCTGTGTTCAACTAAACTTCAGCATGGTGACGTGACTTGGATGATTGGAATAAAATTTTCTTTTTTTGGTGGAATTACTAAAGCAGTAAGATTTAAGCCTACAGCTGTGGTTGATTCTCCCTAGTTCTCCTGAAAGAGCTAACTGGAATGAAACCATCTCAAGGAAAGCAGACCTAAGTGAGGGAGAGAGAGAGGGAGAGAGATCAAATGCCAAGGGCACAATCTGAGCCCTAGGATCTCAATTTCAGTTTATAAAAGACAATAAATTTCCACTGTAATTAAGCTTGTTGGAGTTGGATTTTCTTCACATGAAGCCAGTAGCCCTACTCTTACATGGTATATATATATAAGTGTGTGTGTATATATACATATATGGATATATATATATATATATAAGTATAGTATATATATATGTGTGTATGTGTGTATATATATATATCCATATATATATATAAGTATACATATAATATACTCTTGTATAGTATAGACCAAAGATGGGCTTCCTTTCCAAGGCTATTCCTCTTAGTCTTTCTCTGCTTGAAATGGTGGCTGACATATTGCACGATGTTAATGTTAAATGTTGTCATTATCATCATCATTATTTTCACGTTACTCATCATAATGATCAGATCAAGTAACTGGAGACTTAAATCCACTGAAACTATAATTTCTAGAAACAATTATTTGTGAATTGACTTATCTGGCCAGGATATTGCCTCTTGGCATTTTCTACATTGTTATTTTTCTGAATAACTTTCTATATATTTTGCAGAGCATTTCATTTTTTAAAATATAAAAATTGTACCTATCAACTCTGTTCTTGAGAGATCACATCAAAAAACATCACAGTAACGAATACCATTTGTGACTTTCTTTGGTGTATAATATTTATACTGTGAATTTTTGTATCCCTTTAAGGTAGTTGCAAATACTTCTTTCATTTTTTTTTCACATAAAGAAGGCATAACAAAAAGCTTATAATTTCTCAGTGATAATTTATTCATGGGAACAGAACATTGACCTTTTGACTTGGTATCTGTGAATAATCATCTTTTAAGACATTTCACCATGGACATGGACAACAGGTGGGATTGACTTTGTGGGGCATGGGTGGGTGGGGAGGGGGACAGAGGGGAGCAAAAAGGGGATGGGTGTAATACAACAACAATAAAATTAAAAAAGATAAAAAGACATTTTAGTATGATCTTCTTTTTAGTATAGTATTTTTTTCTTTTTATGTAGAACCAAGCTCCCTGTGTTCTTTTTTTTTTTCTTTTCTGACATTAATTAACTGAGTGATTCTGAACAGACATGGAATCGCTATAGATCAGTTCCCTCATCTGTAAAATGAAGTTTACAATCTACATTCAATGTGCATTTCAATTAGAAAATTCTCTAAATTTCTTTCAAATTAAGATTAATGGTGAACACATTTTAGAATCACTGCTATTTGCAAGAAGAAGAACTGCAGAGAGAGGCACTAGAATTCTTCCTTCAAGTATGCAGGTGATATTCAGTTTGTAAGATTGAACGGGAAGAAACAAAGTAGATAGCAAGTATAATGCAAAAGAGTTTAGATCAATTTAAAGTGAGAACTTCAAGGTGGCAAGTTCAGTTCATTCTAGTAAAACAATGCTAATTAAAGTGAAAACTAAGACCCCAAAAGGGAAAAAAAGGTGATGAACTGTACAATCCTATAGTACCGCAATGAGGAAAAGGGTTTGGTGAATAGGACTGAGGTCACTGAAATGACCATTTTGTGCTACAGGAAGGTGAGGAGAGGCACATTTTCTTCTAAGAATCACTACTGGTGCCTTTATTAGCCACTACACACTTTTCCAGAACTGGTAAAGACAGATGAGGATTTTGGCTTGACTTGCCCTCCCAAGGTGCACCCAGGCTATGTAACTTGGCAGCCATTCAGAGTCTGAGCTCTTTTCCCCAAATGAGCACTTGGACAAACACACACAGAAGATTTATTTCTTTGGGGTCCATGTTAATTAAATGGAGTCAAAGTGAAATCAATTCCCTCTCAAAGTGACAAGCTTGCTGTCTATCAATAGAGTTGCAGCAATTAATTAAAACACGTTTCCCCCCTACTGGGTTACCTTTAGCCAGCAGTTTAGTAGATGGATAGATAGATTTAGATTTACATAAATAGCTACAGATAGATATAAATGTAAAGATATTTATAGATATATATTGTTATGGGCTGGATTGCGTCCCCTAAAATTTTATGTGTGAAAGTCCTAACCCCCATTTTGACTATGTTTGGAGATAGGATCTATGAGGGGTGGTAATTAAGGTTAAATGAGGATAATAAAGTGGGGCTCTAATCTGAAATACTAACATCCTTATAAGGAGAGGAAGATATATCTATATATATGATGCCCCATGCAATCCAGGGACAGAGCTCTCACCAGAAACCAGCCATGAAGGTGCCTTGATCTCAAATTTCTATGTGGAATAAATTCTTTATGCTTTTCCTGGTATTGCCTATCCTGGGGACCAAACAGAATTATCCTGGATCAAGAGGATTAACAGTGAGGCCACGTGTGCTAGAGCAGTGCTTTCCAGATTTAGTCATATGCTCAGGTCACCTGAATCTTCATCTGCATACTGTCAATGTGTTATTTTTAGTGGAACATCTCTCCCCAGATTTTCCTACAGGCACGTTATATCTTATTAGGCCCAATGACAGCACATTGTATACATCTTAATAGCTATTGACACCCCAATTGCAAGTTTATTATGTCACAATCTTCAGCCTTTCAAATTTCAAGGGTTTCATTCCAACTACCATGTAATTTGATTCTCTTGTTTGAAGCAATAGCTAATGCCTTACCTGGCTTGTTTTTATTGTTGAATTGACCAATCAATCTTAATGACATTCAGCTGTCTGACTCCTTCTAGGTTCTATTACAATGTCCAAAACTAGGAATCTAAACCCTACGAAATTAAAAATAGCAGACTTGGGAAATTAAAAGCAATGTAGATGAATCCACTTGGAATAAAAATGAAGAAAATAGAGAATGAATAGCTCATGACATTAAAAAATGAGAGCAAAGCACATTATAGAAAAGGAAAATAATGGAACTGATTTTCACTCATTTGAGTCAATTCCAAGATTAACTTAAATAGAAATTGCCATTTCGAAAGCCAAAATTATCTTCAAGTACATTTGCCCCCCATAAATCATGGCAGTAAGTGCAATTTGAGCAAGACATTTTGATTGTATCAATAGAGAAAGAAATTGCATTAAAAGAAGAGATCTGTCTAAATTTACTAAAGTACTTTAAAATATATATAGGTTCTCTGTAAATGTTTAAAGTTATAGGCTGTAGTAGAAATGGCCTAAATCTCTAATATGTTGCTTTTACTTACCATCATTATAAGCACATATTTTTGAGTGATTATACAACTATCACTGCAATAGCAAAGTATTGGAGAAGTATTTTAATACTGTAATCGAAGTTAAATAAGTATACATGAAATGTTATAAAATACAAAGAGTTAAATAATAATTCCTGCTGAGATTACATTATTTCCCATCACAAGAAATGTACTTTGTGCTAGAATAGCAAAAGAAAATTAGAACTTATCAGTAAGAATGAACATACCACAGAAACTATAAAGCAATGATGAAAACAGTCACAATAGCATAGAATATTTTCAGATAACTAAATCACATATGAGGTTATTCCTACTTGTCTGTCTAGCATCCCTCTCTTTGGAGGATCAGGTCTTCCTGCATTGTAGAACTCCTCTCCTCTTCCCCACCTCTCATTCCAACTATCACCCCATAGTCTGAATTAGAGGTTTCTTTCTTCCTACTTGACATTGCCTCCCTGGCTTTAGTGATGAACGGGAGGCCAACACTTCAATTGTCTATCTTAGGTTTTGTACTAAGATGTGGGTGAGAAAGAGCCAAGAATAGTGGAAAATAATATTTTTATGATGAACCTAGAATGATATGAACCTGAAGCTTGGTGCCGATATTTAAGTCTCCTGCAGCATGGAAAGACCTTCCTGCCTTGGGAAAATTAGGTAGTGGCTAACTTACAGGAAAAACAGAAATAAAAACAAAAAACAAAAAACAGGGGTCAGAAAAGAGAGCAAAAAAGTCCCCAAAATGTGTGAGTCCTTTGTTCCAGCTGCCCCTGTCCTTAATGCAAGATGAGTGTCTTCACTTGAAATCATGTCCTAATACATATCTTGAACTTCTGTCAGGAAATAGTATGAGAGGGAGAGAGACAGAGAGAAGAGAGAGAGAGCAAGATTGTGTGTGTGTGTGTACAACTAAGTGCTCCCATTTGGGAGAATGATTGATTAATGCAACTCTAGTAGTCTCTTCCTTGAAATTTTCAATAAATTTTTAGGCAATTAAGAGAGTGTCTTAAAAAAATCTGTTGTGTAAAGAAGTCCAGTGTAAGACATGTGATAAAAAATATATTTTTTCTTTTACAAAAACAGAGTTCCAATCTTTAGTCAATGACCCAGTTATCCAAAGTCTAAAAATAACAAGACAATTTGGAAGATAACTATGTTGTTTATAGTGGAATTTGACCTTTCTCTCTTTCTCTAGAATAATTGGTAGAAAATTTTCCTCATTTCCTGGGCTGGTGCATGAAAATGTTCCTTCCAGTTTACATAAATGAGAGTCTCATAAATAAGATGTGAAGGAGGTCTTAGACCTCTCACTTACAGACTTTTTTCTTTCTTTTTTTTTCACACAGAAGGGAAGGGAGGGAGGAAGAAAGGGAGAGAAGCATCAGGGTATGGTTGCCTTTCACCTGCCTCCAGCTATGGACCTGGCTGGTGATCTGCCTTGCAACTTGGTTATGTGCCTGGACAGGGGAATCGAACCAGTGACCTTTGGGTTCACAGGCTAGCACCAATCCACTGAGCCACACCATCCAGGGCCAGACTTTTGTAATAGCTCTTTGAGTGCATGCCTTGCCATGCAGGAATGCAAGGACTGTGTAGTTTTAATTTGTGTCATCATAGGCCCTAACACACTATGTTATGTAGTATGTACTAGTAATTGGTGAAAAATATTTTCTGAATGAATGAATAGAAGATGGGCAGATGCCAGAAATTCATTTCCTCTTAAAACAGAATTTAAGGGCCCTGGCTGGTGGCACAGTAGAAAGACACCGGCCTGTGAACCCAAAGGTCGCCGGTGCAATTCTCAGCCAGGGCACATGAACAGGTTGCAAGCCAGGTCTCCAGCCAGATCCATAGCTGGAGGCAGGTGAAAGGCAACCATACATTGATGTTTCTCTCCCTCTCTGCCTCTCATCCTTCCCCTCTCTGAAAAATAATAAATAAAATCCTAAAAACTAACAAAATTTGAATTCATTCTATTGCTTCTAACAGCTTTTGTAATTCCTTCTTTGGGAGGCACATTTACTACACAGTTTATAAAGGGACATTT
The DNA here is from genome assembly GCA_004026585.1 of Noctilio leporinus. Lineage (NCBI taxonomy): Eukaryota > Metazoa > Chordata > Mammalia > Chiroptera > Noctilionidae > Noctilio > Noctilio leporinus. Next base: position 85,291 of record PVIW01005686.1, read on the forward strand.
TCTGTTTTCTGTGCAGCTTTCTTCTTGTTGTAAAAAAACAAAACAGAAAATGAAGAAGAAAAAGAAAGATAAAGAAAAGCTGTGCTCTACACTGTGGGTTTATTTACAGTCTCTGTTGCCTGGAAGAAGACAGAATATTGTGAGACTGATAGATTGATGAGAGCTGGTGCCAGGTGTTGACGGCCGCAGGTGCATAATAAAAATACCCTTTGTAGTTTTCCCTCAGAATTCTAAATATATTTGGAAATAAGGGAAACATCTGCTTGATATTTCTTTCATTGACAGACTGCTATAGCTTTTTGAACTGTGATTGAAACAAAAATTAGGGCAATTATTTTTGTGGCATTGTAAGTGCTTCATGGAAATGTTCTTCACAAGCAAGATTTGGTCACATTTTGATGCCATTTCACTTACTAAAAGGCTATATTGTTTCTTACATTCCTGCTCATCTGTCTTGTGGTTCAGAGCAAAGTTAAATGAAACAATCTTATTTATTACAATTTCAAAATTGTAAAATTGTGCCACACCCAGAGTCACTGCTTTAGTGGCCAAGTGAAGGTTTTGCATGAGAGCCCGATGAAAAGTGGTATATTTGGGATCAGTGGGGCTCCCAAGACAATCACCATGACCTGCCGTGCAGAGGTTGAGTATTTTCTCTCAATCTATTCAGCTCTGAAGTTTCTAAGGAAGATGATATGAAAAGAAGTTAGCAGCAACCTCTAATAGGATATGAGCTCAGTTTGTCCAATTTCCATGGACAAATAGAAAAATGGAGATCTTTCTCAGAATTCATAGTGCGCAGAGACAGGTGCAGAAGTCTCGGGTTCCTCATGGGTGACAGCACGAAAGCAGGTGCAGACTGCATTTGGGCTGGAGTGGAGGAAAAGGGACAAAAAGTCTCAAGATAAGAAAAAAATGGGCTCCATTGTGCACAACAGAGGAAACCCTGATGCATCTTTCATATGTCCAAGACAATGAACATTCTTACAGTCCCCAAATCCAGTGCCATGCTCCCTTCTTTAACTTCACTGGAATGTGTTGCATGTGATCAAGAAAGCCTTGTTAGAACAAATTTCACCCCACAGTTTGGAGCATAATGAAATGAATGTTGAGTTGTGGGAGATGCATGCTATTTAATGTTTCGATTCATCAGTTCTTAACCTAAAGGTAATGTGGAAAAGCCTGGGGCATTTCAAATATAGTAGAAAAGGGTCTTTATCAAGGAAGATAAGTCTAGGAACACTGAAAACAGCGTAAATTGGCCTCCTTTTTAAAGATTTTTAAATCCCTCTTTCCCCCTTATTGGTCTGTACTGTAAAATCTTTATTTTGGCCTCACTGGCCCCCCAGTCAGGGATCATTTGAGTTAAAATCTACCATGGGGCTTGAGAAGCAAGTGGCTGGTACCAACAGAAATTTGCCAAAATTAGATAAATGTTGGGCAGAGCTGTGCTCAGCCAAGTAGGTAAGGCTCTGCACAGGCTGACTCATACTTCCACACTGAAAGTCTGGATAACTGGCTGTCATTAGGTAGATGATATGAACTGTAAACAGGTTAAGAAGGAATGAAATGGTCAAATCTCCCTCTAGCTCCACTTTGGAAAATGGAGAAGAAACAGGGACAGGATTTATTAACCAGATATCCTTTTATCAACCAATGTCCTTTGAAGAAGCTTTTCATTAGCTCATTTTTTTCCTTTTTTTTTTTTCTTGCCTTTTGTTTCTATAGTCCAAGGGGGAAATCAGAATTTAATAACTAAATACAATAATTTATGATAGCTCCTGCTCCTTCTATTCTTTTCTCAATTCTTCCATCTGTTTAATCTGATTTAGTCAAACTTGCATTTTATAGTTATATCTGAGTAAGCCTCATTCTCTGACATGAGCCCTGGAGATCTGGCTCATGTAAATATAGGGGTCCTGGGCTTTACCAGATATTCTGTTGGAATTCACCCAGAAGTGGAATAAGAAACCCCAAATCCCAAATCTGAAAATTGTCTGTATTGTTTGCAATAAAGCCAAGAAAAATATTGGAGCCAAAGAACTTAGAAGAGTAATGTGCAGAGATAAGAAAGAGAATCTATCTGCTCTTCATAAACAGAAAGCTCTATTCCCTGGGTTGGAGAGGGTGAAGTGAGCTGATTTATTTGTAAAGCTCATAGTGAGTAAAGCTCAGAGTTAGCTTCTGGATTGTCTTTCTTAATTACACAAGGGGCATACATGAAAACTCATTCCCTTTACACAGTTTGTTTCTACATAGCGGAGTGTGGTGCTTAAGGTAATTAAAAGGCACCATCAAAACCAGCTCTAGGCCTTTTCCAACACAGCATTTCGTGGACACTCTCCCACTGTCCCCCACCCCACCAACCCCTGCCCTACTGAATGTTACTGCCACAGCGAGTTACATTCGCTAATGGGGTTGAGTCTCATCCCTGAGGTTCATCTGGGTTGATAAAAGGATAAGAACTGCTGCAGACACCTCTGGTATATGCTTCTGGGGTGCAAAGAAAACACCAGAAACTGGGCATGATTTTGTGAAGCTATCAGTCATGTTTTACCCAGTACCCCGCTGCCCAGTTGTGGGGCTTTTGTGTGTGTGACAAAGAAGTAGTAACTCCAGTATGTCATAAATCAAAGGCCTTTCTCTTACTAGTGTCTTGAAGGCAAGCAGTAGGTCTTGTTTACCTTTTTATGTGCACTGTCTTGCACAGGCCCTGGCACAGAACAATTGCCCAACAAATGTACTGCAAAATGAATTTAAAATGATCTTGGAAGGGTGGAAACAAAAAAGCAAAGGTTTTTCTAAACTTCTTATTATTTAAAACACTGCATTTTCCTACCAAAATATTTTAATTGGGCCTTTCATGCATTAAGCATTTGGCTTATTTGGTAATAATTATTCTGATACCTTACACTTAGAAAACCCAGCATTATGAAGAAAACTAATTTGAGGTCTCTAAAGCAACTGTTGATTTTCAAATACTTTTCTTCCCCACAACAAATAATACCCTTGAGGGAAGATTTTCCCCTACTTATTTTTTTCAATTTATCTTGATGAACTAAACAACAATAATTTGACAGGGAAGACATGTAAATCATGCACTTTAGTGCAATTCCCAGAGCTAGAGAAGACAGGCCACTGTGACTGAAGCAATGGATTGAATCTGGGCTGCCAGATGGCAGTTGAAATATAATGGGCTTGCAGCCGTCAGCCACAGCTAGAAGTTTGCATGCAAAGGGTAAGCGAGCCTTGCTGTGACGGAAAATGGAAAGCTGGGTGGTTACTTGAAATTCTTGCATTGTTCTTAGCGGCTTGTTTATAAAGGCTCAGGGAAAATTTCATTCATGTGAATTCTGTTTAGGTTAATATTTGTAATGGAGCACTACAAATATACTGCTTGTATCCTAGTACTATGGCTATTTCCTATGTGTTTGAAATGTAAACACATACCTCTGAAATCAGGACCAGCATTCAGTTTCTCAATCTATGATGTTTACATGATTTTTGTTGGAATTGTTTTTGAAAAACACGATTGATAGAAAATGGCTTCCCACATCTCAGAAGCTTTTAAGCGCCATGGGGTTTCAAGATCTTCTTTAATAACTGATTTGATTTTCCTTCTTGTGCTGTGTGCTACCATTGGTTCAGAACAAAAATACTTTAAATTTCCTGTTCCATGTCTGAGTACTGCTGAAATAATATAATACTTGATAGAATGAAGCTGTTCTCTATGTTTCTATAACTTCTGTGAGAGGATGCATCTGGATCCATTCAACTATGTTCAATGTTTTTAAATGCCAAATGAGAGCTTCAGAAGAGGCCCTTGAGGAAGCTGAGATGACATTTGCCATGCTCTGCTAATATCTACTCAGGAAAAAGAGTATATCTGGTAACACATTTATCCTGATAAACATGATGATAGGGAAAATTTTTGTGTAAGCATTGGCAGCATGTATTTACTGCTGTGTCTGTATACAGGCTGTCAGGTCACATAAAACAGTCCATAACAGAACACAGTTGCAGGGAACTGGTTATGTAATAAGATCAGGCCAATGAATGTCTGGCATCCAGCTATAATTCCACTAACAATGTGGAGACTCTGCTTATCCACCCAAGTCAAGGATATATGTATTTTTTCTTTTTGGTCACTGTTCATGAAATTACGTTGTTATCCCCTTCAGCTGTTCAATGAACCAATAGAGAGAATAAAATGCACAAAATTGGGAGGAAAAGAAGAAGGACCTCAAGTTGTAGAATTTATGACTCGAGAACTCGAGATTTTTATACTGGTAAATTTCCGAAATAGAAAAGGACCACAGAGTCTTGAGAGGTTCAGAAATCAATATGCAATTCTAAGTTTGTAATATTCATAGAGTCCTATCCTATTAGAACTCTCATTCTAACAAATATGACACTAATGTTCAGAGTAGCCTGAAAGATCATTCCAATAAGGGAGATATAAAAAAACAACTGAAGCAGAGATGCCTTACATGTAAGTTAGTAGGTTTTCAAACACTTTAGTTTCATAATTTGACACTATTAAGGCTAATTCACAGATGTCTGCTGGCACAGCTAATGTTGAGAATCTATCAATATTTCTATACATTTTATATTTTAAGGATTAATCACTTGGTCATAAAAATTTGCTGCAGGCTGAAAACAAGTCTTGAAAGGAAATCTCTTTCCTTAATTTCTTTTTATTTTGTGAATCAATTCTTTATTTAAAATATAATAATGACTATTAGAACTGTACATATTTGAGAGATTCACTCTTTCTAGTTATCAGGTTCTTTTTTTTTTTTTTTTTTTTTTTTTTTTTTTTTTTTTTTTTTTTTTTTTTTTTTTTTTTTTTTTTTTTTTTTTTTTTTTTTTTTTTTTTTTTTTTTTTTTTTTTGATACATTTTATTGATTATGCTCTTACAGTTGTCTTAAATTCTTTTTCCTTTGCTCCTCTCCACCCAAGCTCCCTGTTCCCTCCCTCAGCCCCACTCCCCTTAGGTCATGGGTTGGGCATATAAGTTCTCTGATTTCACCCCTTCCCCTATTATTCTGAACATCCCCCTGTCTATCTTGTACTGACCAACTATGTTTTCTAATGCCTGCACTGTTTTCCTGTTTCAAACCTTCTCTTTCAGCTGGTAACCCTTCTAGTGATCCACATACCTATGTTTCTGATCCTATTCTGATTGTTTGCTTGGTTCATTTTTGTTTCCCATTTTATTTTTTAGGTTCTATTGTTGGTAATTGTGAGTGTGTTGTCATTTTCATGTTCACAGTTTTGATCTTCTTTTTCTTAAATAAGTCCCTTTAACATTTCATATAATAAGGGCTTGGTGATGATAAACTCCTTTAGCTTTACCTTGTCTGGGAAGCACTTTATCTGCCCTTCCATTCTGAATGATAGTTTTGCTAGATAGAGTAATCTTGGTTTTATGTCCTTGCTTTTCTTCACTTTGAATATTTCTTGGCAGTCCCTTCTTGCCTGCAAAATTTCTTTTGAGAAATCAGCTGACAGTCTTATAGGAACTTCTTTGTAGGTAACTCTTCTATTTTATTGATGCTTTTAAGATTCTCTCTTTATCTTTACTCTTTAACATCTTAATTATGGTGTATCTTGGTATGGTTCAATTTGGATCTAGCTTGTTTGGGACTCTACACTTTCTGGATTTGTATGTTTATTTCCTTTGCCAACTTTGGGAAGTTTTCCTTTATTATTTTTTCACACAAGTTTTCAATTTCTTACTCTTCCTCTTTTCTTTCTGGCATCTCTGATTCAGATGTCATCATGCTTAAAGTTGTTTCAGAGGTTCCTAAGCCTCTCCTAGTTTTTTTCCAGTGCTTATTTCCACTTTCTCTGCTGGTTGACTGTTTATTTGTTCCTTATGTTCCAAATCATTGATTTGAACCCCATTTTCCTTCCCTTCACCATTGGTTTTGTGTGAATTTTCCTTTGTTTCACTTGACCTAGCCTTTACTTTTTTTCTTATGTGTTTACTGTACTCAAGCATATTTGTCAAGCCTGTGAGCATCTTTATTACCAGTGTTTATTATTTATTTATTTTAAAGATTTTATTTATTATTTTTAGAGAGGGGGGAAGGGAGAGAGGCAGAGAGGGAGAGAGACATCAATGTATGGTTGCCTTTCACCTGTCTCCAGCTACGGATCTGGTTGGAGACCCGGCTTGCAACCTGATTATATGCCCTGGCTGGGAATTGAACCAGTGACCTTTGGGTTTGCAGGATGGCACCTTATCCACTGTGCCATCAGCCAGGGCCCTATTACCAGTGTTTAAAACTGTGTATCTGTCAGGCTGGCTATCTGTTCTTCTGTCAGGGTGGCTATTTGTTTTTCTCTTAATCTGGCCACTGGTCCTTGATTTATTCCTTTTTTTCAGTCATATTTCTCTGTCTTTGCATCTTCACAGGCTCCTGCATGCCTGTTCTTAGGTAGAACTATTGCACCTATTACGCTGTAAGGGGCAGAGCCTTGGGTATTCCTTATGACCCATTTCACCTCATAGTGGCACTGTACATGGGGGAGGGGTCTGAAAGGGAACTCTGTCCCTTGCTCAGCATTGGCCCCCTTTCCAGGCACTTCTCCTGTTTCCCTATATGGGACTGGCACCTCTCTAGCTGTTGCCCTGTTCATGGTTCCCGGAGTAGGTGGGTCTGCAGACCTTTCAGGACTGTGGGAACCTCTGAACAAATGGACTTTTCCGTGTGATGCACAACCTGGTTTGGTACCAGAAGCATTTGACAGGTGTCCCTGTCACCAGCCTTTCACCAGCTAACTCCTCCTGTTCTCCAGCTGCAACTACTACACTGCCAACTCCTACAGGTGCACCACCAACCTGCATCGGCAATCTGCTCACCAAACTGCATCATCTGTGTCAACTCTACCCTCCCTACCTACAAGTATTTCTTCCTTCTATCTTTTGTTTGATGGACTTCTGTGAAGTTGGATATTCGGGAATTTCTGGATGTCTCTAGTTTTGAGGTGGATGTACCTATTTCTTATTGTGAAGAAAGATGCAGAGAATCTATCTATGCCTTCATCTTGAATTTCTTTCCTTAATTTCAACAGAAGAGTTTGATCATGATTCAGAGAATAGTAAAGGTAGGATATGTATAAACTTTCATTTCTGAAAATTTAGTATTAATCCTGATACTGTCAGATATGGAGATATGTACTAGTGTTTTATTTGTTTGTTGGCTTGACTTTTCTTTTCCTCCCTCCTTTCTGACCTCTGCCCTCTGCTCCTCTTTCTCTTCCTTATTCTCCTGATTTTTTTTTTTTTAATAGAATGAAGGTTGACCCTTCTATGATGAACATGCAGGCTTTGCTCAGTGGAGGATATCAAGGAAGTTAGAGGTGTATGTTCATTCATCAGGAAATAACTTCTGGGCTCTTTTTCTTTCTGGCTCCTTGTACTATGAAGGTCTGTTCATAGTACAAGCCAATGTCAATATAATTAAAAGTTTGCATGGCCAATACTTTTGGGGCAGACCTCGTACGTTCAGAACTGAAATGTTCTGCACAAAGACATTTTAAAGTTACTTCAGTAAGTTAGGAAAGCTGTAAGCTCTTTGTGGTTAAGTGAGAAAACTGATGATCAACTCACAACTTTTTGACAAACCAACAAAATACTTACCAACTTTTCCTATACTTATGAAATGCATATCAACTACAAGAATGCCAGGTTAATACAGTGAGACTAGCAAGGTATTACACAATACTAAATTTACTGATTGCTTGAGACCTTTCAGATCTAGCTTAATTTCTGGCAGGGCCAAACTCTCTGGGTATATTCTGAAAGGCAAAGGCTAGTCTACTTTTGGACCAAATTAATTTTTAGCTACAGAAAAATTAATTTGGTCCAAAAGGAGACTAGTAAAAGTTCCTCTTCTCTTTTCCAAATATGTGTGTGTGGGGAATACAGTCAACCTACTATTCATCAAAGACCACCAAACTACTCAAAATGTTGTAGAGTTACTTTCTGTTTAAGCAGTGAGTAGAGAGAGAGAAAACACTCAGATTTGACTGTAAGAAATCAGGGCAGAGTAATGCCAAATATTTTGTTCTGGTGACTTTCATAGGAGAATTAAGAAATTGCTGACATACGGATTTCTATAAGCATACACATTTTCAATTCCAACCCAAAGCTTCCCATTGGTATGCATCAGTTTTAACCTGTGTATTCCTACCATCTTCTCCTTCTAGTATCTGGTCCTGACTAATGAGTTTCTTTTTCCTGCATATCTGATGCTGCCATGACTCATGTTGCTCCCCTACATATTTCCTAGCTCATCTGGCAAGGCTCATTTAAGGATTCAAGTTTCACACAATGAGGGCTCTAGTGTGCCTTGCTGCCCCCTACTGGTAACCAAAGGCTGTTGGGCCATCAAGACACTAATTTAAAAAAAAAAAATAATGCTAACATTTGAAAGGTTTTTCTTCTTCTCCTTCTTGTTCTTCTTCTTCCTTTGAGAAATATTTACAGGAGCTTTTTATACAGCTTTTAAAAGTTATATAATAGATACTATATAATGATGATTTCTGTAAAATTGATGGTTTTATTTTTTAAATGCTTATTTTGACTGCTTTCTCTTATAACTTTATAAGGAATTTCTTAAGTTCTTTGATGATCTTTTTCTAAATTAGCATTATGTTAGTGAAAATTCAAAGTTTTCTACCATAATTGTGCAAAGAATTTATTTCTCTGGTCACTCAAACCAAAGGATTTATTTCTTATAGTTTTGAATGTAGCTCTTTCTCTGAATACATAGATTAGATTTGCTATGGCTTCCTTAAAACAATTTTATTTTTACTTACTTATTTTTTTGTTTTAATGATGTATTAAATTGTTTGAACTGCTTTTACAAATATCATAGATAGGTGGTTTAGAGACAGAAATTTCTTCTTAGTTCTGGTGGCTGGAAGTCCCAGAGCATATCTGTCATGGTGCTTTTCTGTTGAGAATTCTCTTTCTGTCTTCTAGAAGGCTGTCTTCTCTGTGCCATCACAAGAAAGAGAGAGAGGAAAGGGAAGAGAAAGGGAGGGGAAGAGAAGTGGAGGAAAGGGGAGGAGAGGGAAGAGGAGAAGAGAGGGGAGGAGAGCACTTTGGTATTTCTTTCTCTTCTAGTAAGAGCACCAGCTCCATTGGTTTGGGTCCCCATCTCATGACCTCATTTAACCTCTGTCATCTCTTCACAGGCCATCTCCAAAAGTAGTCCCACAGGGGATTAGGGCTTCAATATGTACATTTGGGGGGACACACATATGGCACATGCTGACCTGTGGATTTTAATAATCCAACTGATTTTCAAGTAAGCAATCAATTTTTAAAAAATTATATATCATGGATGAAGAATAAATTGGAATAAGATTAATATTAGAATGATAATAATGATTAGGTTTTTATGAACTACAGGGGAGGGATAAGAGGAAAGACATTTTATTTGAAGTAAGGCACTGGCTACAAAATGATACAGAATATGCAGTCTAGGTTAAGGAGCTTGGCCTGACTGTCAGGGAGGACATTCAAAGGCCTTGTACAATAAAATGCTATTATTTAATATTCTCTGAGTATCCAAAGAGTGCTGGTTCGGAATATACATGACATAGTCTTTGTTCTTGGGAAGTTTGCAATCAAAGACTGTAAATACTCCAGCCTGACAGCTTGGTGCTTTCAGAATTTGATCACATCACCTAGTTTTTTCCCCACCAGGCTGCTGCTCCTCACTAAAGCAGTGGATTATGTGTGTCTCTAGGTCTGAAGCGTGACACAAAGAGTCTTGATGTTTGGTTTTAAAACAAAACAAAACTCTTCCTCCTTTTGTTTCTGTTCTTGGTTGACTGCCTGGTGGGTCCAGAGCAGTTTCAGAGCGCCAGTGGAGCCCCTAGTTATTCCAGAGGGCCAAGTGTTAAAAACACTGAGAGCTTTAAAAAACCTTGACATCTAATAGTTTTTGTGGTTTCTCAGTTCCATTCAATAGTTCATCTATTCACTTCTACAAATAAGGGGAAATGGGCCTGAAAACAAACACTAATTTATTGCACTGACCCACACAGCTCTACCTATCAGCAGCATCTGTGGACAGGTAGTACATGGACACTGACAGCCTTCTAATTACACTATCTCTGATCCTGAAAAGCCCTGGGCTGATGATCAGAAATAACAGAAAATATCACCACAAGCAACCTAGGTTTATCATTTAAACTGGATTCCCTAGCACCATCAGGTAAAAGGTTATTTTTTCGTTTGTTTTTTAAGTTGTGACTAAATCACATCTCCTTTTTCAGAATGTGGTCTGAAGGAAAAGTTGTGCGGTTGAAATTTGTCTTTGACTTTGTCTCTTATTTCAAAATCATTTTCATCCTTTGGGGGCCCTCCTCCCAGCCCGGGTGACCGGGTGACCGTACTTCCTTGTTCCCTCACTCCTGCTCTCCCGCATGCATCAAAGGAAAGCATCTCTTATCAGCCACGTAAAACCTGGTATGAATTGAAGTCATGGTGTTCTCTCTCTCTGGGGGATTTCTATTTTTGTATTTATCTATAATTCTGGAATAAGCCTTTGTTTCCTTTAGGCATGAGCAAAGCAGAAAAGTGCTTTTGAAGTCAAGGGAACTTTCTTTTGCTGTGAAAATCACTTAGAAGGGTGAGCAGTCAACTTTATTGAGAAGATTAGTATCTAAATTTTAATAGTATCTCAAAGTTAGTGATTTATGTAAAATGCAAGGTCAAAATTGCAATTAAGGGACATATTACTAAAGTGTTTTAGAGATGGAACAATGACACTAACACTTAACTGGGTATCTTTTTTTTTCTTTTTTACAGATTTTATTTATTTTTAGAGAGAGGGGCAGGGAGGGAGAAAGAGAGAGAGAGAGAAACATCAATGTGTGGTTGCTCACACAGCCCCAACCCGGGAGCCTGCCCACAACCTAAGCATGTACCCTGACAGGGAATTTAACCAGTGACCCCCTGGTTCACAGGCCAGAGCTCAATCCACTGAGCCACATCAGCCCAGGGCTGGGTATGTAAAACATGCCAAGCACTGTGCCAGGTATCTTCACATTTCTGAGCTTATTTAAAACTACTAGCAATGCTGTAAACTCTTCACCCCATTTTACCATTGAGGAAACAAATTCTGGAAGTAAAGTTTTATAAATATCTTTTTTTTATTATATTTTATGAATTTTGCTATTATAGTTGTCCTGATTTTTCTCCTTTGTCCCCCTCCACCCAGTACCCTCTACTTCCTCAGGAAATTCCCAGCCTTGTTCATGTCTGTGCATCATGCATGTAAGTTCTTTGACTACTCCATTTCTTATACTGTACTTTATATCCCCATGGCTATTCTGTAACTACCTAGTTGTACTTCTTAATCCCCTCTCCTTTCCACTCGTTACCCCACACACCATCTTCCCATCTGGCAGCCATCAAAATGCTCTCTGTATCCATGATTCTATGTTCTTGTTTGCTTAGTTTGTTATTTATATTCAACTGTTCATAGATAAGTATCCTTTGCCATTTTGTTGTTCATAGTTTTGCTCTTTTTCTTAAATAAGTGTCTTTAACATTTCATATAATTGTTTGGGGATGATGAAGTTCTTTAGTTTCTTCTTGTCTAGGAAACTCTTTATCTGCCCTTTGAGTCTATACGATAGCTTTGCTTGGTAGAGCAATCTTGGCTGTAGGTCTCTGCTTTTCATGACTTTGAATATTTCTTGCCAGTCCCTTCTAACCTGCAAAGTTTCTTTTGCTAGGGACCCGGTATGGGTCTGGAGGTCCTAGCTTTCAAGATACCCCTCCTGAATTTTTATCCATCACACATGGGAATGGGACCAGCCCATTCTGCATCTGCACCCCTCCTACCAGTCTGGATGGATGTAGTTTCTTTAATTCTGTAGTTATCCAATATCCATCTTACTTGGTTTCTGATGGTTCTGAGTGACAATTGTTCTATATTTTCATTGCAAATTTGGTGGGGTTGTGTGAAGAGGTGAGCTATGTCTGCCTATGCCCCCATCATGACCAGAATTGCCACAAATATCTTATGATATTTGTTCATGATCTTGGTTCAGGGGAGACGAAAGTTATCAAAGTACATGACAGTTGAACGTGTGATTTAGTTTGCTCTATTAAACATTTGCTTCAAACATTTTGAATTAAACTTCTTTAATTACAGAATGGTATGTGTAGTTCATACCATACCACCTTGTTGGTTTTCAGTATGCAGAGTTAAGATGAATTGCCTTTAGAAAAAATTTTCATTTGATTTCTGTGATCAGAGTCATCTGTGTAACCTGTCACGATAGGCAGAGGGTGAGGGTATAATGAAGAAATTACAAGGTTATTCAAGAGATACCTCATAGATATTGATACATGTTACTCTCCAACTAACCTCTGAATACGAGTATTTCTGGCCTAATTGAAAGTAACTCAGTCAAAGACAACCCACACCACCATATGGGTGGAGTAATCATGGATCTTGAACCAAAAATTCAGACACATCAACTATTTGAAATTATGGATGTCCCCTTATGTTCAAAACATCAGGGTTAGAATATTAAGTGTTAGAGATTACTTTTGAGTATCTTCTCAATTAATTGTAATTGCAGATTCATTTGAGAATGCATTTTAATGCTTTACTGAATGAATCTGTCCACTATTAAATTTTATTGAGAAATAAAGAGGAAATCATGTGGTAAGTAAAAACTATTACTTTACAATCAATTTACAGACTAAAAATTGACTTAGTTACTTATTTGCCAAGCTCATCTTCTTAGGAAATGGACCATTCTGGAATTCTCAATAGCAAGAATGCCTAAGCACTATCATGAGGGAAATTAAAAAACAAATCTCGCTGAGGTCAACAAATGCACTGACTGGATTTTAAAAATCAAAGTCATCTGTATAAAACAAGACTTATTTGAAACCCCATTTTTGTGCTAGAAAGATCATTTTCCAAAAAGTTTAAAATATAATGTGTCATTGTTTTCCCAAACTCTTTAAGAAGTTCCATTAAATATAAAGAAAGGTTGCAATTAAAAAATGTGCTTTCTTCAGGTGTGTGCTACAGCGGGCATTATTGATTAACTTTTTTCTCAGAAATACTAATCTACAACAACATTAAGGAGTATACTCATTTTTAAACTCAATTATTATATCTAACATGAAGATAATATAGACATTTTGAATTGCCTCTTTTCTATAAAGTTACCTATCTTGAAGAATCCTCTCTGCCTGCAATGATCATGACCAGAGAAAATGAAAAAATATAGGCATTTCTTAGGGCTTAATTCAGCTTTACATGTAATAGTGATAGAGAAGTAAATGGAAACTTGTATATAATGTGTTTTTGGGTATTCTAAGGGTTCATCTGTATACACTACTTATATTTTCAATTTGGCATAAATAAAATTGAGGCTCTGAAAACATATTTATAAAATTGATTCATGTCACTCTAACAGATGATCCAATTAAAGCTCATTTTAAAATGTTATGACAAAATATTCATGCCATCTTTAAAAACATAAACTTGAACTGAATTGGAAGTGCCCATGTGCTTTAAAGAGAAGAGAATCTTTGGTAGTCTAAGGAAAGTAACATTTATAACTTGAAACCCTAAGAAAGAGAACTCAGGGGGAAGAATGTTCAATAATTTCCAAAGTTACATAGATGCCTATTGTGTGTTCTTCTTTCACCTCGTATCTTACTACCATGGCCTATCAGGGAAGAATATAATGTACTACTCATGGAAAAAATGCAGAGAATGCTGTGTAAGAAAGACATATTTTGAGAACTAAATGAAGCGCTCACAAGGCAAGATAATACTCCTCTGCCAATAACTGATGTGCAGATACAGAATGGATTTTCAATACCCCCTCCAAAGCTCCTCCAAAAGCTGGGGTTCATTGACTGGAAAAAAAAGAAAACAGAATTGTTCTGGCATTTTAAAAACATTAAAAAATATTACATCTAAGTTAATTTTTACTTAGCACTATAGATGAAAATTAAGTCTGTCTAACAGTATGAAGTCATATTCAAAGCTGGGTGTGAAGAGAGCACTGAGATGGCTGTGATGGCTGGTAGAGGCCAATAAACTGCAGTGGGTTGGAGCAGGGTGCAGGGAGCAGAGTTTAAAGCTTGGCTCTAAACTCTCTAATGCCATGGTGCAATTTATGTGGACCGGTTGGCTAAGAGACGCAAGACAGAGAAAGAAATCATCATCATGATTAAAATAGATCAGAACAGATGTTAAGATGGCAGCCTAGGTAAACATAGCCTGTGTCCTCACATAACCACATCAAAATTACAACTAAATTACAGAACCACCATCATTCAGAACCACCACAACTCAAGCTGAATGGAAGTCCCACAAAAACAGAATTAAAAAAGAAACTACATTGAGACAGGTAGGAGGGGCGGAGACATAGAATAAGCTAGTTCCATACCCACGTGTGATGGATAAAAATCAGGAGGGATATCTTGGGAGCCAGGGGTCCTGGCTCACACCTGGCCCACAGCCCAGGGTTCCAGTGGCAGGAAGATAAGTCCCCATAACTTCTGATTATAACCAGTGGGGATTGAGACTATGGAAGACGAAAGCTGCTGGATTCACAGGCAGTTTCACTCAAAGGGCCCACACACAGACATACTCGGATTCATTTCCTCTGAGCTACAGCTCTGAGGCAGCAGCCTGAGAGGCACCAGAGATATATGGGAGAAAGGAGATGTTTTTGGCATCAGGGTGAGAGCTGGGGGGCAGCTTTTTCCCAGGCAGAAGTGCAGGCAGACGCCATTGTTCCTTTTCTGAGCCATCTTCCCACAGAGCTGGCAGCTAGGTGCCATATTTGAGACTCCATCAGCCTGGATCACATTCTTTGTCCCACCCTAATGATTTCCTGAGGCTCTGCCCCACCCAACTTTTAGGCCCATCCAAGTTGTGTCCAGTGACTTTTCCTTACAAATGGCTTGTCTTGGCTCATGATTCATTTTCCTAACCCTTCTCAAATAAGTAGCATACGGCCTCAGCAAGCCCTGTACCTCTTACAAAGTTGCCCCAGGACTGGCACTTGCAACAGTCCAGGCTCACAGTTTGGCCTCACTTGGACACCTCCAAGCAGGTGCAAGTAGCAGCCACCTGCAGATCACTACGTGGCTTATGCTGGTGGCTCTAGATAGGACACAGACAGTGGCTGACCTCGGCCTGCACCTCCCAGGAAACCCCAGATCCTGTTCAAGTAATAAGTAAAATGAGAAATCAGAACCCAGGGAATTTGGAAAGCTGTTGTGACAAAGTCAAGGATGAGCAGCCAGACCCCCTATGGAGGGTATTCGGTCATAAAGCAGAGAATGGCATGCCATTAAGAATTTGATCAGGAGCCAATAACTTCTGGCAACTTACTTATAAAGGGACTCTGGAAGCCTTGGTCCACAGTACTCTTGTGTGAACCACTGAGAAATCTCATTACATAATATAAAATACTTTTTTTTTTTTTTTTTTAATAAAAAGGAAAAGATATTTAAAAGACCTTTGCTAAGTATAAAGGAGCTAATGGTGTATGATTTTTTGTGTGTGTGTTTGCTCATGAAATAGAGTATTTTCCATACTTTTGTTTTTTTAATTTTATTGTTGTTGTATTACATCCATCCCCTTTTTGCTCCCCTCTGTCCCCCCACCCACCCACCCATTCCCCCCAAAGTCAATCCCACCTGTTGTCCATGTCCATGGTTCCCCTATACTAGGTTCTTGTCTAAGCTGCTCCCCATCTTTGCCTCTACCTCTCCCTCCCCCCTACCCCGTTCCCCTGACCACTGAAGGCCTATTCCTTGTATTCATATACTTGGTTCTGTGTTGGTTGTTGTTAGTTTTGTTCGTTATTGTCCCGTAAGAGGTGAGATCATATGATATTTGTCCTTCACTGACTGGCTTATTTCACTGAGCATAATACTCTCCAGTTCCATCCATGTTGTTGCAAAGGGTACAAGTTCCTTCTTTCTTTCTGCTACATAGAATTCCATTGTGTATATGTACCAAAGTTTTTTGATCCAATCATCCATTGATGGGCACTTAGGCTGTTTCCAGTACTTGGCTATTGTAAATAGTGCCGCTATGAACATAGGTGTGCATAGGTTCTTA
>PVIW01005687.1:0-101424 GCA_004026585.1 Noctilio leporinus
CCCTTTGAATTTTGCTGATATTTTCTTTAGCTGAACAGAAACTTTTCAATTTGATATAGTCCCATTTGTTGATTTGTTCTTTGATTTCCTTTGCCCTTGGTGAAGTATCAGTAAACATATTTTTGCGTAGGATATCCAAAAGTTTACTGCCTATATTTTTCTCCAGGACCTTTATGGTGGCACTGCTTATGTTTAAATCGTTTATCCATCTTGAGTTTATTTTGGTGTATGGTGTAAGTTGGTGGTCTAGTTTTATCTTTTTGCATGTTGCTGTCCAGTTCTCCCAACACCATTTGTAGAAGAGACTGTTTTTACTCCATTGGATGTTCCTTCCCCCTTTGTCAAATATGAGTTGACCATAGAGTCCTGGGTTAATTTCTGGGCTCTCTATTCTGTTCCATTGATCTATATGTCTATTGTTATGCCAGTACTAGGCTGTTTTGATGACAGTGAATAATGCTTAATTTTAAAATGTAACCACATAGCCCTGGCCAAGCAGTTCAATTGGTTGGAGCATTGTTTCTTACGCAAGGGTTGTTTGATCTACGGATAGGGACCAGACAACAGGCAATCAACGAATGCATGAATAACAACAAAATCGCAGTTTTTCTTTCCCCACCCCTTCTTCCTTCTGTCTCTCTCTCTCAAATCAATTTTTTAAAAATGTAAGCACATAAACAGTGTTTTTTACTTGTCTGATTTTTTTTTTTAACTAGGTGGTATAGCTGTATGCTAGGAAAGAAATGCAGCCTTGCTCCTCTGAAGGAAGAACTTCGTATACAAGGGGTAAGTTTGTCATTACTGTTCTTATGCATCTACTTTTGATTGTAGCTAGAAGATGAAATTTTTTTATACTTAAATCTTTGGGTTTAAAAAGAATCTTAGTTTATTTTTTATTTTGTAATCTTTGGGCTAAAAGGGACTTTTTATAAATTATTTAAGTAAGGCCTTATTTGACAATTACATATAACTAAGGAAAGGTAGGCAAAACAGGGTGAGTAGAATGTCAGAGAAACCAGAAATCAAAAAACTTGGTGTCTACCTACTATTGGCCTCACATCTGACTCCTTTATAATTGTAGGAACGTAAAGCTGCATAAGTTAAGAGACTTGTTCTGGGTTATGTATCTAGTTATCAAAGAATAGCTAGAACCAGAACATTCCTCTGTATAGTTTGTTTGTCACTATGGCAGTCCAGTAGGTCTAGCCCCTTGATTCTGTTTTGAAAAGCAGGTAGCAAATAACTACTCCCCACCCCTCCTGTTGCCTCTTCCAGCTTATGGTGTTTTCGCATGAGTAAACCTAAGCAGGATGGCTTTTCAGAGAAAGAGATTAAATGCAGGGTCAGTGGTAGAAGCCAAATTTCTGATTTCTGGTTTCTTTCTGACATTCAGTTTATCTTATGTTCCCTACCATACCTTTTCTTTGTTAAAATTAAAATAGCTACAAAGGAGTTTTTTCTTTGTGAAGATCGGATAGGCAGGAAAAAGACTACATAGCTGTGTCTAGTAGCTTTCTTAGTAAAAGAAAACAAGCAAAAAAATTTTTTTTCAAGTTATTTTACCAATGATTCTTTGAAAAGCTGTGTTTTGGGTGTTTCATATATTTGGATCTCAAGCCAGAATTGTAAATTCTCTCTTAATGTTTATATGAGGGGGGAACCCATACTTTTGTTGAGATAATTTGTTCATTGATTTTAGGAAGCTATGCATCATTGTTTTTGGATAGTAGTGTTTGTTAACTAATAGAAAAGAAAGACCAACACATAATTTCACATGAGGCAACAACCAGAAACATATTGGTAGAATACTTCCATTTAATGAGATATGCTGTGCTTGTTGATTTCAGGTTCCTAAAGTCACCTACACTGAATTCTGTCAAGGTCGTACAATGAGATGGGCCTTAGCTTGGAGTTTTTATGATGATGTAACAGTGCCAGTAAGTAGAGACCTTGCTTCAGCTTCTCCAAATGCCAGCACATGGTGGGTTTTAGTAGGTGATAAATGAACTAAATTTGTACTGTACTGTATCCCTAAAGTTTGCTTCAAATGCTTGAGTCAGAGTAGAAAGTGGTTGTGAACAAGACACAGTCCTGGAGAGCTGACTGGTAACTGTGGAGCCTTTCTCATGGGTTGGTGCAACACAGTGATTCTTGCTCAACAAACATAAATAAATTGGAGATGCATCTTTTAGGAATTAAAAATTCAGATGATACAACTTGTAGAAACACCTTGTGGGTATAATTATTCTATTGGACATTTCCTTAACAATCAAAATGGAAGTCTGTTTTTTTGTTTTGTTTTGTTTTGTTTTGTTTTGTTTTAGAGAGTGGGGAAGGGAGAGAGGCAGAGAGAGACAGAAATCAATGTATGGTTGCCTTTTGCACCTGCCTCCAGCTGTGGACCTGGCTGGAGACCTAGCTTACAACCTCATTATGTGCCCTGGCTGGGGAATCGAACCTGTGACTTTTGGGTTCACAGGCCGGCACCTTATCCACTGAGCCACCAGCCAGGGCTGGAAGTCTGTTTTTATTTGCCCACTGCGCTTTCTTCAAATAACTATTTCTCGGGATTTCTAGGTTGCATACAGAAATTTGGCATTTGGGTTTGCAGGCTTTTGGTGTGTAACACTTAGAACCCTTAACTAGAATGATCACTGACTTGATTTTAAGAGTAACACTAGAGTATCGATCAGTTTTTGAAGCTGGGTGGTAAGTTATTATACTATTTTCTCTACTTTGTATATGCTTGAACTTGAACATTTTCTATAATATTTTTTTTTTTTCATTATTTTTAGAGAGAAGGGCAGGGAGGGAGGAAGAAAGGGAGAGAAACATCAGTGTATGGTTGCATTTCACCTGCCTCCAACTGGGGACCTGGCTTGCAACCTGGTTATTGTCCTGACTGCGAATCAAACTAGCAATCCTTGGGTTTTTCAGGCCAGTGCCAATCCACTGAGCCATACCAGCCAGGCTGTAATAGAATGTTTTAAAAAATGATTTGTTCCACAAATTTCTCCTTGTCCCCTGTGCTGCTACATGTAAAGGAAAAATACTTGTGAGCTGGGGAGACTGAATAAATTTTCTGGGCTATACTGAAAAGTCATAATACAATAGCATCTGTTTGTTCTCACATTTCCCTTGTAAGAGTGATTGACTATGGTTGCTTATAGCTTCCCCACTTAAGTTTAGGCACACCTTGCGTTGCCTATGCTCCTCCTGCCCATAGTATTGATAGAGGCCTACTACCTGATCTTCAGGTCTCTAATCCCTTGCCCGTACAATGGTCATTCTCAGTGCTCCTCTCCAAAGGTTTTGGATGCTCCCTGTCTCTCAAGTCATTTTAAATGTTGCTGTATCTGTGAGCCTCTTTCCCGCCTCTCATAGGGCAGAGGAATAGAGACACATGCAGACATAGAAAGGGACAATTTGTAGATGTTTCTGAATACATGACCTTGAGTTTGAAGCTGATCCTGTCCTTCCTAATATTCTGCAACTAGGTGTGCTGCTGAGTTGAAATAAGTTTTCCGGTCAAGTTTGAATGGCCTGTCCCCTGGAAACCTAGACCTGCTTCTGTACAGTGACTATAGTAGGATATCTAGAGGTTAGGGTTTGAAATAACCACTGGTTAAAAAGATGTTTTGCTTTTTGAGCTTTGCTCCTTTTTCTGTCATCTTCTAGAGTACCATGGCTTTCTCACCAGATTGTTAAAATCATAACTAATGGTTTGGGTTATTCCTAAGCAGACACTAATAGCTGCAAGAAAGTGGAACTGCACCTATTTCCAAATGTGTTCTGTTTAACATGCTTCCCACATTTGTTGGCATTGCGGGTGGAAGTGCTCATAATAAGCTCTGGCACTCTTCACATCATCTCAGAGACCAGAATTGTCCTCACACTCTTAGATTAGTAGCTATTTCAGATCAAAGTATCAAAGGATACTATGTTTCTGTGTTAGCAAAATCAGTTTATTTCAAAAGGGAATCTTCTAAACTTCTCTCCTTCCCTCCCTCCCTGTCCTTTAGGCCATCCTTGAGCCCTTTTCATAGTTTGAACCATCAAAGAATGCCTTTTGCTAAGAGCCTTACGTTTCTTTCATGCCAGAGTACTCATCCCTCCCTGTAACTGTCCCAACCCAAAGCTGTTAATAATGCATTCCCAAGTGTTCCATTAGGTGTACTTTAACTGCTACAGGGAAAATAGCAATTTCTGATTTGTGGTAACCCAGCAACAATTTCTTAGCACTGATGCCCTTGAACAGTAACTGCTTTCCCAGGGGTAGTCTCAGGGCACACATGAGGTTTTTAGTGGGCTGTCCTTTTGGTGCTCCTTCACTCTACTTGGGTGTCCCCTCACCTCTTGCTTTTTGAAGTAGTGACTATCACCTGGTTCTCCCCTTCTTGCTACTGTTGGGGGTGGAGAGGGAGGAGGATGCTGCTTTCGATAAAGAGAGGAAGCCAAGAACTAGAGCTAGTTAGGCAGAAATACTGACCTACTTCTCTGCCTCTGATCCCCAGTCCGGCCTTTGTAGGGTAAATGTGCAGGTTACTATGGCAACTTCTGTTTTTACTTATCTCAGGCCTGACTCCTTTTCTGTTGGTGCTGAATGTGAAAATTCTAATTCACTGCTGATTCAAGTGCCTACACTAAGCCCATTGCTCTTGTGTGAATTTATTTTAGCGACAAAAAGACGAGTCCTAGTATTGATAGAATTTTTGTATAATCATCTTTGATTGATGATGAATATAGGACTATTCTTTACAGAATTTTAAGAAGCCACTTAGAATGCCTGTTTGTCCCAGCTTCTCTTCTAATTGCTCTATTTTGCTTTCAGAAGTCTGACACTTGTTAAAAGGAAAAGGGAAACTAATGTACACTCTTGGTATGAGCATTGCCCAGGAACTCTGGTTTAAAAAATTCTTCCTCTGCATTCAAGACATTTCCTAGGACTTCCCTGTCTAGGAAATGTCTAGAGGGTTTTTTGGATTGGAAAACAGGAGAAAAGGGGTCAAATGAATTAGGTAGCCTTGTTAGTGTCAGAGTTTGCAGTCTCCTGACAAAGTGCTCTACATATGGATTAGGGATTTCTTGTAAATGCTCCAGGGGATGACAGTTGGGGACAGGCATCAGGTTGGTCCCTTAAGCCTCACTTTTCATTTTAACCAAAGCTGTCTGCTTTTAGCAACATTGTATATTTATTTTATTTGTTTAAAGGGTTCACTGTTAAGAAATAATTTGAAAACCAGTACTATGCCAAGTAATACATTATAAAACAGATATGATTAGGGAGTTGAGCTCTTCAGCAGAATCAAAGCTACAGACCCTTTTTTTGTTTACTTTTTTAATTACGTATGATCTTAATTATGATAATAACAAAGAGATGACACCATTTTCTATCCCTTCTGATGACTAGTTTTATGGGAGAGAAAAACACATGAAGCATTTATTCAAAATTGAATACGAGTTAAGTGCTGAAATGAATGGTAGGGACACCCTATTCTGGAACTAATCTACAAGGGACATTCCAACACCCACCCCTCTAGTCCCAGAAAAATACCAAAACTCCCAAATGAATGGTTGAGAGAGAGTTCAGAAAAGGCAGCAAATCAGGCTGGGCTCGTCAGAAATGACTTTATGGAAGAGGAATTGTTCCATTCTGGCCATGTAATAATATGCTTAGGTAGGCCCTCATCATCTTGTTTGTAGGCCATCCTCCACAGCCTCTCTCCTCTTGTAAGAGTCATTTGGGCTCATCCTTAGCTCACCATTCTGCTCAAAAACTTCTGAGTGGCTACCTACAGCCAATAGGAAAGTCTAGCTCCATGTTTGGCTCATTGAGCCTTCCAGATCTGTCTTTGACCTTCCCTTGCTGTTTTTATGACTACTGTCTTCTACCATATTGGCTTCCTCAGACTTTTTATGATGCTATAGTCATAGCTGACTTTGTTCAGCCTTTGTTTACTGTCCATTCTCTGGTCCTTTGGAACTTCCCTCTATTGCAACCCAGTTCAATTCCAATTTCTGCATAAAGCATTCTTAACAATTCAGCCCATAGAAATCTCAGGACTTGCACTTAACCTTTTTTCAGTCATGTATATTCTCTATAATGTTTCTGTGATATACCTTGAATTGGTAATTTGTTTAACTCTGGCATGTTGGATAACACCAAAACTGTTCCGTGGTGTATGGAAAATGCCTTGTGTGAGCTGTCCTCTACCTAGTTTTATGTTGAGCAGGTTACATCTGTAAGCCTCAGTTTTCTCATTTTTAAAGTGGGGGATAATATCTACCACATAGGGTTTTAAAGATTAAATATACTTAACACCATGCTTACTAAATAGTAAATACTCAGTAAAATATATCGTATTATCATTTTCCAGTTTGATGCTACAGTAACGTTGAGATATTGCTGAGATAGATTCCTTTTTCTTATTTATTTTTATTTTTTGACATAAAGAATTTATCCAAGTAGTCACTAGATTACTGAAAGTTGCCAGGAGATTCCCCTCTAACCATCAGACTCCTTATCTATCAAGTTCAGATACTACCTTCTGTGAAGCTTGCCCTAAAGCTGATATTGGAATTCTTCTGTCTTCACTGTAGCACTTTGTTCATATTCCTATCACTGGATCTTTTATGTAGCACCAACCTAGAGTAAATGTTTGGCCCTCAGATAATAATTGTTAAATGAATGAAAATAAAGGAACAAATGATGTAGTACAGTGATTCTCAGATTTTTCCACTGAAGTACTATAGTAGAAAACAGTTACTGACCAACATATGAGCATCAAGGTGACGATAAAGAAGTTCCCAGGAAGCACACCATACTCCTGAAGTATCCTCTTTTCTCTTTTCAAATCCATTTGAAGTTTGTATTCTATTCCATATATGTGTTTATTTTCATTTTTAAAAATTAAATAATTTCAATATTGAGTCAAATAGACAATCTAAGAAAATACCCTATATTTATCATTTGGTTCCTTCATGTTTTTTGTTTGTTTGTTTTTTAAGATTTACTTATTTCAGAGAGAGGGGAAGGGAGAGAGGCAAAGAGGGAGAGAGACATCAATGCGTGGTTGCCTTTCACCTACCCCAAGCCATGGACCTGGCTGGAGACCTGGCCTGCAACCTGGCCATGTGCCCTAGCTGGGAATCAAATCAGTGATCCCCAGGTTCACAGACTGGCACCCTATCCACTGTGCCACCAGCCAAGGCAGAATTATCTTAAATTTTTTATAAGTTTTGATAAATTTTGTCAGGTATGAGAGACTGTCTCTGAAAAATAAAGTGTCCATAATACTTGTATATCCAGTTTTTTTGGTTTTTTTTTGTGTGTGTGTGTGTGTGTGTGTGTTTGTTTGTTTTGACATCAGTGTATGGTTGCCTTTCACCTGCCTCCAGCTGTGGACCTGGCTGGAGACCTGGCTTGCAGCCTGGTTATGTGCCCTAGCTGGGAATTGAACCAGCGACTTTTGAGTTTGCAGGCTGGCTCCTTATCCACTGTGCCACGAGCCAGGGCACATGTTTAAAAAATATTTAGAAAGTTCTACTTTAAAGAAATAAAATTTAAATATAGCGGTTTGTATAAAATGGAACTTGAGTCCCTCTAGTGGGTAGAGTATATTTCACTTTCCAAGCTTGAAATAAAAGAAAGATGAGTCTTTAGGTGGAACCAGCTTTCAAACCCACTGTTCTCATTGGTACTGGTGCCCTTCTCCACAACTAAGCGGCATGCTTACTTAGCTAGTCACTGGATTGGCCCTAATAGTCAGCAGGATTCAGCAGTCCTCTTCTGCCCATGTGATTCTAGTACACTTGTTGTTTTTAGCACGTAATCTCACAAGCTGCAGCTCACCAGCTTCTTTCTTTCAAGCCTCAGCAAATGGAAACTCAGTCTACAGGTTGGTGATTTTAAGTCATGAAGTTCTTTATAGAGAAGAACACAGTACCTACAGGGTCTTTGAATTGCCGTGAAGGAAGTAATTATTATAGGCCCATTTGGGGCACCTCAGGTAGATTAAGAATATTTAGCTATTGGAGGAGTTGTTATGTATGATAACCAGAACACCAGAAGGAACCTCAGTTTGATGTTCACATCTTACCTTTTCAGTTACTACCTGTGTGACCTTGAGCTGGTTACATAGCCTCTGTATTTTCATTTTTTCCCTTCTGTAAAATGGGGAGGTGACAAACCTATTTTCCTGGGTTAAGTATTAAAAACAAACCTGTAAAGAAAGGCCTTTGTGTTTTCAGTGCTCTGTGATTAATAACAGAAGTCATGGGTACTTTCTTAGCTGAGTTCATTATAATGCATTAAATTATTTGGATAACTTTTCCCTCTTCTCCCATGCCTTCTTTTTCTTTAGTCACCACCAAGTAAGCGAAGAAAACTAGAGAAGCCAAGGAAACCTATTACATTCGTAGTGCTAAAGTCAGTGATGAAAGAATTATCCCTCAAAGCATCATCGCCTTTGGGCTCTGAGACAGTGGAAGGCATAGTAGTTGTAACCACTTGGATTGAAAAAATTCTCACCGACCTGAAGGTACCTGGTTAAGCACATTGAAGAAGTACTTTTAATCTCTTCTTTTCTTTCCTTTTCTTAAAGGAGTTTTGAGTAGAAAAGTGATTTCTTATAAAATTCTGGTTTTTCTCCAAATAGGTCCAGCATAAACGGGTTCCCTGTGGAAAGGAGGAAATCAGCCTTTTCTTAACCGCCATAGAAAACTCCTGGATTCATTTAAGGAGAAAGAAAAGAGAACGAGTGAGACAATTGAGAGAGGTTCCTCGAGCCCCTGAGGATGTCATCCAAGCCTTGGAAGAGAAAAAGATTACCCCCAAAGAATCTGGCAGTAGCCAAGATTTGGCCCAGGGCCCCCAGGAGAGTGCCCTGTGTGGGCCTGCTCTCCAGGAAGGCGAGTCGGCTACTGTTAAGGGCCATGGCCCAATCCAGGATTCACTTTCCCAGGAGGAAAACCCAGAACCCATGGGGGATGAAAGGAGTGAGGAAAGGGAAGAGATGGAGGTTTTGGAAAGCTGTAAAGGCTGTAGCGATGGAGACCAGGACCAAGAGGCTTCCGAGCAGTTCAGCAACCCGGTGTCTGAAAAAGGGAACCATGACCAAGGCGTGGCTGGACATTACTTATTCAAGTGTTTGATAAACGTTAAGAAGGAGGTAGATGATGCCTTAGTTGAAATGCATTGGGTTGAGGGTCAGAACAGGGATTTGATGAACCAGCTTTGTACTTATATACGTAATCAGATTTTCAGGCTTGTTGCTAATTAACTCCAAATTGCTGGCACCAATGGGAAAATTCAGTAGAGCAGCTTGCTTTGGAGTGGCCTGTGGGGTGGCAAGAGGAATTTTATCATTGGCCTTTTAGCAGCATTATGTGGCATAACCTTTTAAAACAAAAAAAATGCATTCATTTTTAAAACACCCCCCCCCCCTTATTGTTTTTAAGTATCAGGGCATTGTAATATGGTAGTTCAGGAGGAGGAAGAATTTTGGTTACCAGCATCAACAAAAAGCCATCAGAAAACTCAAAAGGGATTTAAACCTGACTTACACTGATCGCCTTAGCTTTAGACTGCTTCAGAGGCCAAAGGATTGATTTTGGAATCTGGTCTGGGTCAGAACTGTATAGAGCTTCATGCTTTCTTGTCCCCTGAATGGAGGCAGTGCAGCAGGGCTCATAGGCTCTGTACCCTCTCTTAGAGATACCTTGAAGACTGAAAACTTTATCTGGGTTATGTGATTGATTACTCCTGTGTCAGTCCTAAGAAAAGAACTGGCCTGATGGTATGTAGTGACAGTCAGGAGAGAAAGCTTAGCATTGTTACCAGAAGGGCTGATCTGGGGAGCACCTGGGAATATTACATTCCTGACCCATGTCTGTTTTGGTGAGTTATTTCAGAAACGGGGGAATGAAACCATACCCCTACCTCCAACTTGTTAAAAGTACTATTCTGTCGCAGTTTTACTAGTATATGACCTTGAAATGGAGCTTTATTTTTTTAATATAAGAATATTCAGAATTGAAAACTGTCCATCCTGTTTGAATCCTGAGGTTGGGGGAAATATTTTCTTGGCTTTGAATGGGTAAAAATGGTGATAGAAATAAGAAATGGAGCAAGATACCTAGGTGCGTAGGTTGCTTAAGAAATTCTCATCTATTGGCAGAAAGTTGTAGCTGATTAAATAACTGCCTTTTGTGGGTTCCTCTATAATTTCCACTGCTTACCTATTAGCATAGGAGAATTCTGAGGCCAGGGTAACCATGTTCTTAAAACGTGGTTCCAATTGGAATGTTAGGGCTCAGCAGGAATGGCTGTGGAAAAGGAGTTTCTTTTTTAATTCTCTTAGTGTTTTGGTTACTCTCTGCTGAGTTTCACTTTCAGCAGCCTAGTGTTCTGTTTAGTCTGAAATTTTTTAGTATGGTGCCAGAGTTCCTTTTTATTTGCAAAGAAGACTGGAGCCGATTAGTTAAGCCACGTTTTTTAAAGGTAGCTCTTGGTTAAGACAAAATACTGAAGACCTTGGCATATTTTAGCGGTAGCTAGACTAGGCCTTCTGCAAAGAAATGAAAATAGGACTATATTATACCTCACTGTGGCATTGGATACAGAACTGCAGAAGATAACACATTAACCTATCATTGTTCTTAATCTGGTCTGTGAATCTCTAGAGAATCCATAAACCTCCTGGATTGGTTTTAAAAATGCTCTGAGCATATGTGGTTGTGTTTGTGTGTTTCTTAACAAAGAGAAGGGTTCCTGACTTAGGAGTGGTCAGTAACCCATTGAGGATTAGGAAACACTACTCCAGTCCAACCTCTCATTTGACAGAATGAGGAAACCAGTCTTGGGCTAGGTCGCATGGTCAGGATTTAATTCAGGGCCTTGGGTTCCTCTGACCCAATGATCTTCTCTTACCCATCTACACCGTCCTGCTCTGTTTACCTCTGATAACATGTGGAATTGTATGCCAGACCCAAACCTAGTTTCCTCCTTGATAGAATTTTAGGGTAATTGAGTTAGATGACAACTATTCATTCAGTAAGTGGCCAAATTTATTTATTGTTTGCTTGTTTCATTAAAAAAAGAGTAGCATGTGTTCATTAAAAATTTGGAAAAATGAATGAAAACAATAACAAAGTCATGCCTAGTCTCAACCTTCTCAAACAATCACTACTGGTATTTTAGCCTCTAGTCTCCCTTTCTGTAGATGGAGTGCATGATTGTGTGGATTTAATTTTGGTTGTACTCATGCTCTGTTCTCAGTTTTCTATTACACTATTTTTCACTTAAAACCTTACAAGTATTTTTCTGTGTTATAACAATTGGGTATTTATTTACACTCCTTGCCTGTTCAAATGTATTTTAGGCACAGTATTAACCTTTGTTTAGATCTAGTACTTCGAGATTCCCAGGAAATATGCTGTGTAACTGGAGACACAAAAGATTTGTCTTGTGTCTGTGTTTGGAGGTCCCAGGTTTAAGGCTTGGTGTTACGGATAAGATTTTATAGATGTTAAGTTAATGCTCTAAGAGTTTTAAAAGTATGTGACAAGAGAAGCTTCCACTTCTAGAGCTGAGTGCCTTCTTTGCAGTTGAATGTCCTAATTTCCTCCTCTGAGAACAGTTTATCTAATGAGAGGGCATTGAAAACATTTTAACACATTGTTGACTGGCAGTTTTATATGAAACTTAATGCAGGTGCAAACATGGGTTAACTCTTAACAGCAAACTATATCCGTCTGTTCATTAACACATTGTTGACTGGCAATTTTACAGCAAAATCTAATGCAAGTACAAGCATGAATTAACTCATTAGCAGTCGACATTTGGGCTTGAAAACATGCTGGGGGTTTTTTTCCATGACTGGTCAACAATGTGTTAAGACATAATTCTTTTAGGTATGACTACACTTTATAATTATGTGATATGTGATGTGATATCATACACCTTTGGTATGGGGGAAAGAGAGTTTATTTTCTTCAAAGAAATAAGTATTGACCCATGTGTCATGTTGAATGGTATTTGCCTTAAATGTCTAGAGATAAAGTTCATATTGGTGGATTGGTATGGAATTAAATCTCTGTGGTATTATCTTCAGTTCTATTCTGGTCCCTGGCATTGGCTCGTGATTTCCTCTAACTCAAGTGGGAATAGAAGCTGAACTTATTTTCCAATGGGGACTAAAGCTGCTTTTGTTCTCTGGAATCTGCTTTGCTTTGAGCAGTTTGGTTCCCTCACCCCCCCACATCCTTGCCTGACTGTTCATGTCACAGAGCTCACTGCATGTCCTAGCAGGGTTGGTGTCTGTGTCTTGGGGTTCCGCTAATTTTAAGGGTTCATGTTTATTACTTAAAACTTTACTACATATATTTAAAACATGAAGCCTCTCCTCTTGTTAGTAATCAAAACTTAGGATGCAGTCATACCAACTTCTACAAGTAATAAAACTGCAAGGTGCGGAAAAGATGCAAAACGCTGTGGAAAACCTCAGGCCTCTTCAAAGGCCGTATAAACTGTGGCATTTTCCTCTGTGGCCACACGGGGGCACCTTTGGCTGTGTTATGCATTCTAACTGCATTATGAAAATGGATAAAATTATTTTCTTGAAATTCCCGTTTACTACCCATATGAATATTTTTATGTAAGTAAATTTTGAAAAATAAAAGTAGGTAAAAAGACCACTATCCCATGGTCTTTTTACCTGGGCATAATCTTTGAACTTTTTATGTTTCTAGTTGACCATTCTTTTCTTTCCATCTGTCCTGCTACTCTTGAGTATATCCATGTTGGGTCAATCCTATGGATCAAATTTTTATTAGTATCTAATTAATTAGGATACTGGAGGGAGATGTTTAGTGACCTTAAACACTAACTGTTCAAAAAGCCTGTGTTCCAGGAAGAGAAACAGGGAGAACTCTAAGAAACTGTTTTCAGTGTTCTTTTTTTCTTTAAATTATTTTGTTTGTCTGGCTGATTGACTAGGATGCACTTAATGTGTTGTTTATGTCAAAAGTTGGCATAGTTGGTTCTGTGTTATGTGTATTTTATAGATTAGCTAGGTCTTTCCCACAAAGGGTGTTTCTGTGTAGAACATGTATATTACTGACCCTGGAATCTGTGTGGGCCCAAGGAGAAGTCCCATCTACCCTTCTTATTATGGCACAGGACCAGATGTTATGGGTGGCCACCCAACAGATCTGCACTTTAGAAGGAAGAAGTCCATTTTGGAAAACTAAGGAGCCCCCTAGGTGTAGGAAAGTCTAAAAGGTATAGCAGTTTTACAGCCATCCAGCCATCTAGGAAAAGGACCTGACCACATAGTATTTAGGGAAGTTGGTGCTAGGGAGATCCGGTTTGCTGAATGGGCAGGGACCCCAGGAAAACTCAGAAGAGTAGAATGAATTGGCTTCTGCCTTCTGGAGCAAGGCATTGATGGTCTTGAACCTTACTAATGCTCACAAGTACAAATCTCTTGGTGCTCGCCTTACATGGGGCTGACCCTCCAGCAGTAGGGCCTCACACACCTAACAAGAGTTCCCACTCTGCTCTGTAAAGACATTCAGGCCTTCTGCTGTGACTCACCCAAATGACTAAAGCAGTCGTTTATTATTTTAATTGCTGGTTGGAACAGCTAATGCTGCCTTTTGGAGACTACACTTTTACTGTTGGGGGCTATGTTGTGATGGAGCCAAGGCCTTGCACTGCTGAATGCCCTTTGAGGTATAGCCCACCTGCCTTTCTTGGCACAAGCAGAGACATCAGAGACTCCAGGCGCTCTGCAGGAAAGGGGAGGATCACTGGTGCTTATTCAGAGACAGGGAAATGAGTTAAGAAGGAATGAACCAGAAAGTACAGGTGAACTTGGCAGAATTAGCTTGTAAATGATGTTCTTGAGAGGGCAGAGGATATTTAAATCCCAGACGCTTTTTCAGCCATCCTAAGGGAATGAAAAACAGAAAAGAGCATGGGCGTCACATTTTGTCAGACTTCAGTTTATGGACCAGTTCCACAACAGGGTGAATCAATTTCACTGAGCCTTGGCTTCCTCATACAAAAGATGAGGAATTCTTGCTTCCCAGAGTTTTAGCAGCAGTTAAATGAGAGAAGTACTAAAACATCTGGGCATGTACATAAACAAAGAGGAGGCTTTCCAACTTGTTCATCTCTTATTCTTTGAGTTTTAATTTTCTAGTCAAAAAATCTTCCAATAAACTCAAATGAAAAGGCCAGGGCCTCAAGTGTGTAACTGTAGGTGTAGATTGCCACTTTTCAACCAAGAGCAAAACCCAAACTTCTATGTACTGGAGAATGAACAATATTGATTGGCCATCTTCTATATAAATTGTCACATATAATAACCCTGCAAAGTGTTACGGTGTCCCTGTGAGATAACTTAAAGAAATGGAAGCTCAGAGAACCTAAGTGACTTGCCCTAAGTTATTCATAGAGCTAAATGAGAGAAATGAGATTTGAACCCGGGTTCAGAAATCTGAGATGCCAAATCTCAAGGTTTGGAACAAAGTGCTACATTTAGGGTGGAAATAAACTTCCAGGCTAAGCTGACCCACCTCTAGGGAAAAAGACGTCAATTATTTGATGCAGGGAAGAGAGAAAAAGCATCTTTTATCTAGCCTCACAATTTAGCGTTTTAAGACAATATTATTTTCCAGCCTATGATCAATGAATAAGATTTCGTAAGTGAAGTTACTTATAATTAGTTCTTAATTTGTGCTACCAAATTTTTATAGAATTTTGTATTTGACAGTAGTACAGATAGTTATGTAATCACTGAAACCACAAAATAAAATGTCTAATGCGTGTACTGTTGGATCAGAGTCCATGTAAATAACTGATAATTAGGTAATGACTCTTAGATAATACCTAATCATGTAATAATTGAAGAAGGGTTTTAAAAAAATAATTAAGTAGATAGCACTAAATATTTCATGTGCAGAACGCAAAACTGGGTGCTTTTTAATCTTGCTGGGGAGGGTGACAATTGTCAGTAAAACAGCAAGTCATCTTTCTCAGATAGAGTAACTAGACTTAAAATCTGGAGAAAAGAAAAGGCTGCCTGCCATCTGGTAGACCCATTCCGAGAGTGTGGCCTGAGAGTCTACAAACCAGAGCCAGGAAATGCTTAGCTAGGGGACTTGGCTGGCTCCAGCAACCTCAGCCCCTAGGGAAGTGCGCTGCTGCTGCTGTCCAGAAGAGGAGGCCATCCAGAGAGCACTGCTGGGCTGGGACTGTGAGTGAGGCAGCCTTGCTCCCTATAGATTGGCTGGGAAAAGGGAACTCCCAGTCTGATGTGACAGGATCCGTAATTCAAACTCATTTGACCAGCAGAGCCAAATGTGGGCACCATGGACCAAATCTGGCCTATATTTCAGTGACTGTAGATGAGCACTAATAAGGACTTCTTCATTCACAAAGGGAAGTACAGTACTTCCTCATCTTCTGCACCAGAGGTGAGGCAAGAAGGAATAGCTCATGCATGCTCTAACTAAAAGGAAGTAGCTTTTATTCAACTCCTGCTGGTTACTGCCATGTAAAAATGCCCAGTGTTTGTGGATCTTTAAAAAAATTTTTTTTGAAGGAAGCCAGAAATCCAGATTTATGAGAAAGTTACCTAATTGTATATCCTGACAACTAATGCAGTATTTTATAAAAACCTGATAGACCATCAGTTTTTGACCTCTTCTATTACTTTTGTTCCTAACTCATTTACTTCAGCTACTAAAGTCTAGTTGCTGCCCACCCTTCCTTCTTAGAGGTCTTTTCATCTCGTCAAGAGAGTATCCCAAAGATTCTATCCATGGGCCATGTTCAGTGTTTTCTGCTGCATGGCTGACCTCTTTTAATTCCATGACTTCAACTACTGCTCACCCATACAGTCATTCATTGTGCCCGAATCAAGACCTTTTCTGACATTCTTACATCCACATATTTAACCAGCCATTGAAAATCTTCCCATGGGACCATGGCTGTGTCAGACTCAGCTTATTACCTGCACCTGCTTCTCTCCTACATCTTGATCACCATCCATCCACCCAACTTCCAGTCATCTCTGCTCCTCCCTCTTTTCCCCACCAGGGAATAAAACTTCCACCTTAGAAACTTCTTCCAAATCCAACCCAGCCCTAGTGCCCCTCATTGCCTTAGTCTTGTTCCTCATCTCACTTAGAGGAACCCTCTAAGGGTAGCTGGAATCATTTCTGGGTAACTGGAGAGCTAAGCATAAGAAAGAGCAGCTCTGAAGCTTTATGAGGAGGAAAGATGTAATCTACTTTTGGCGATAAAAATGGGAGAGCTTTCAGAATAAAGACTAGGATGGGAAATAGACCCACAGCAACAGGTCAAGATAGTTGAGAACAAGAACTATGAGGCCCTTCCTTATAAAACACAGGAGAACTTTTTCCCCCCATGATATAATTTCATTTTATAAAAGTAATGCATTTTATTATAAGAACTACACAAATGGAGTTATTTTACATTTTATCTTAGTAGTTTTTTTAAAGATTTTATTTGTTTTTAGAGAGAGTGGAAGTAAGGGAGAAAGAGGGAGAGAAACATCAATGTGTGGCTGCCTCTTGTGTGTCCCCAACAGGGGACCTGGCCCACAACCCAGGCATGTGCCCTGACCAGGATTTAAACTGGTAACCTTTTGGTTCACAGACTGACTCTCAGTCAATTGAGCCACACCAGCCAGGGCAGGATATGCCTTTTTTAAAGAGTATATATATATATATATATATATATATATAGCCAATTTGCTTGCAATTTGCTTGTGGTTCTAGTTTACATTTCCACAAGTGCCTATTTTTACCATACCTTGGATAACACTAGAAGAATAAATTTTAGAAACCCTTTTTCTAAAGGTCAAAAATTTTCATATATTTTTACACATTTATGTTGTGTATATTATTTCATGTATCTTACAAATTTTAAATTATGTTGTGTTCATTTTTGTCCCAGGTGTTCTTTCTGTTATTGAATTGCAAAGGTATGTCTTGTCAAGATTTTCCTCCATTCTGTCATTCATCTTTTCCCTTTATTTACTGTGATTTTGTTTTTCTTAACTTTTGCAGTTAAGAAACTTTTAGAGGGTTTATGTAATCAAATTTTTCAGGCTGTTCCATTATATTTTCTTTTATATAAGAAACACCTATAAAGGTGTTTGCCTTTATAGGTAGACACACCTTCACCACCCTGGAGCAGAAAAAAATGTTTGCCTGTGTAATTATTATGGCCCTTTTTGTCATTATTTTTTACATGTAACATGAATTGATTTTGGTTTATGGTGTGAGGTTTTAGGACCTGTGTTTAATGAATGGTTCAGGGTTACCACAGAGTAACACATCAGAAAGATGACTTGTAATCTCTAGCACTGCCATCTGAGGTGTCTGTAGTAGGAACAGGCACTTGAGCAGATTGAGGGTGGGAGGTATACACTATCCCAGCCACCAACTTTGGAGTGGTGGGAGGAGAGGCACAGGCCAGCATGTGGCACCTGGAGTGTCCTGAGTATCCCCAGCACTGCCCAGTACAGACTCTCCCAATAGGCATTGGGGCCTTGGTAAGAATTCTGGTTGCAGGCATGAAGCTGAGCCCTGGATTTAAGCAGGCCAGCCAGTGACCAGCCACTGCTTCAGGCCCTACATAATCTTCAGAGAGGGCATCAGTTATTGTACAGGTAGCTGATCTCTTAGGTTTTAAAAACTTGATCCTATAGCCTTGCTCTTAGGTATAAGCGTGGGTTGCTGGGGCAATAGACCTTGGTCCTGTCTGTGGGGCTGATTGCATTCCATCACCTATGCCCTGGAAGGGACCTTCCCTATCATCAACATTTCCCCACCCCTACAGATCCAGCTGGCTCTTGACTCATATTGTAAGACTTCACCTCTCTGCTAACTTTGCCCAGTCTCACTTCCAAGACCTGAATTAATTTTCTCTAAAGCCACATTTTCACCCCCAGAGGAATAAGTGAAATCCTCATCCTTTTCGAACTTGTGCCTTTTCCCACTTTATCATCTTCCTCATTCCTAAATCATCCACAGCCCCCATCTCCAGCTGCACAGTGTGGCTAGCCTCTGGTTTCTCAGAAAATCATAGTGTGTGACTCCTCCCTTTTTGCTTTTGAACTGCATTTCTTTCCTTATTACTCAGTGTCCACACCCAGGGCGGTTGCCTGGATAAAATTCTGCCCCTTCCCCCAGTCACCTTTTTGGGACAGCTCCTGGAGAAAAGAAGAATCAGTCTACCCCTGCCCAGTTAGAAGCACTAATTCTTCAAAGTGGCCTCCGAAGTCCTCTGTTTTGCCTTCTCACTCACCTGCTAAGCCCGTTTACTGAGCACCACTTAACAAATTAATGAATATTCTTATCTGTAGCCTGGAAGAGAGAGGTTATCTCCTTATCTTGACCTATTTCTGTGAGGTCAAGGACTCTGGACTCCCTGACCCTGACCCTGGCTGGGCTGTTCACACAATCAAAGGAGAACCAGGCCACTTCACATCCCAGCTGACACTAAGCTTTGTGACCTTGGATAAGATGCCTTGTCTTGAAAGTTTGGACTAAGTGATCTCACTCTTTAAGCTGTGGCAACGGGTGTAGCAGTGAAGAGGGGAAAGTACATGAATGGGAAGGTGGAACTTGATTATACCTGTTTTGTAGGTTCAGGAGAGGTCCTTCGACAGCTCATCAGGAATAGAGGAAGTGGGGTACTTATATGCAAACTTCCAGCTCTGCAGAGCCCGCTTCACTGATGAGTGAATGGGTACCCCATAGAATATACCTCTATCGAAGTAATGAAAATCCAGCTCATTATTCAAGGTGGTCTTATTATGAATCAGGTTCCGTTGGCTGACCCAACCTTAAATTCACTTCCTTTTTTCTTATCTTTTCTTACAAAATTATGATTACCTAAGAACTAACCTTCTAAAATGAGTATCTCAGTACTTTTTTTTTTAAAGATTTTATTTTATTTTTAGAGGGGAAGGGAAGAGAGGGAGAGAAACATCAACGTATGGTTGCCTTTCATCTGCCCCCAGCCACAGACCTGACTGGAGACCTGGCTTGCAACCTGGTTATGTGCCTGCCTGGGAAATTGAACCAGCGACCTTTGGGTTCAAAGGCCAGCACCTTATCCACTGTGCCACCAGCCAGGGCTTCACTACTCTTAAGGGTCTTGATGTAGGCATATGATCTTGTCCTACATACATCCAGCATGGTGGTAGAGAGCAAGGCCAATCGTTTCCAGGTATTGTATGGAGTTGAGTTCTGCTGTCTGACCTTTTACCCCACTTTGGCTTACGAAAGCGTCACCTGGCCTTGGCTACAAGGCCAATGAATGGCACATACTAGGCACACAGCAAATATTTGTTAAATGAATGTTGTCTGGTCTGTCCCTGGGTATATTAGTCTCCTGTTCCTTCCTCTGCATCTTATAGCATCCTTCTACTGTTGTTTTAATTATGATAAGTGAAAGGCTCCCTAAAACCACTTGCAAAGTTTGAGAGGTCAGGCTTGGAGTGTTAGGCTACCGCTGGGATCTAATGTGAATGTCTGTACTTTTGGCATCTCATTACTTAGGCTTTGCAGGTGTCAAGAAACTGATTTTCATAGCTCCAGGAGTTGGGTATATGTTTAACTTTGTCAGGGTGAATAAGGGGGTAGAAAACGTCTCATTAGGGACTGTCTCTGGCTCAATATATTAAAAAATAGGGAGGTTTAATCTGGGCATGGGAGTGCACAAGACTGGAGGAAAAAGACTGAAAAATATAAATCTCATAAGAAATCACACAGTGATGGATGGCCCAGGTTTCTTCCTGCCCCAAAGGTACTAAGAACCTAGAGCTTTAAAGATTATAGGAAAACTTTTTGGAAATGGCTGCGCTTTGGATCATTCCTAAAATGTGTTTATATTTCTGCTAAAACATCCAAAAGGATTTCTTTTTCCCTTTCCCTTGGCAGCTTCTACCCTAGTTCCACCCCCTAGGAACAGGAAGCTGAGGCTAAAATGTTAAACAGTTCTTCTGTTCATTCCCTTCTCCTTGGATTCCCCATCCATCCCCTTTACAGAGATATCTGTCCATTCATTCCCCAAATGAGGGAACCACAGTTGATGAAAAATTCCGTTTCACCATTTTCAAGCAACAACAGACCCAGAAAAGGCCTCCGTTCTAAACCTTCCTTTTGCCTAACATCCCCTGGCTGCTGTCCCCATATGACCCAAATAAACAGATGATCATGTGAAGCTAGTAAGGCTGTTTGTTTTAAATAGCAAGCATCTCCACTAAGCTCTGGAGCAGATGGGGTATTGGGGACAAGGGAGAGGCTGGCACTTGAATCTGTTCACTTTTATCCTGCTTCCCCATCCATGAAGCAAGAGGTGTGTTTAGGTTATTTTTTTTTAAGGGGTACCTTTTTAATATGATAGAGCTGGTCCCTGGACTTCAGCCTCTAAATGAGACTTCAAGAGCAGTATGTGTGCCGTGACTACTTGAAGGCAGATGGGTGTGGCTGGATATAGCTCCCTGAGCATCCTGGGCCACTGGGCAGAAGGGTTCAGTGCTAACCCCAAACAAAATGAGAACTTGGTCAACAACATTATTTCAGGCCAGTATTATGTATATATACTATTTACCCTTCCACCCCCCCGCTGCCCCCCCCACCACAAACACCTATATATTGCCTTTAAACTTGCTCTTTTCTTTGGTTGAGTAGTGGGCCAAGCCCAACAGCACTGGTAGCAGGTGGGGCTCAGTGGATTAAGCCCTGGCCTGCAGACCAAAGTGTTGCTGGTTTGATTCCTAGTCCAGGCACATGGCTGGGCTGCAGGTTAGGTCCCTAGTTGGGGGCCGGTGAGGCAACCACACATTGATGTTTCTCTCCCTCTCTTCCTCTCTCCCTCCCCCTCTCTCTAAAAATAAATAAGTAAAAATATTTAAAAACAAAAAATACAAATCTAGCAATCACAGGAAAAGGGCATTCATCCATCCCATGGAGAAGAACCCGGCCGTTCCCTAATCCCCTGTTGCCTTCCAGCTTCATCATAAAAAGAGTGGCATCCAGGCATTTTTGTGTGTAATTGCCTTTCCATACTCATGTATAGATGCTGGGGCATTAACTGCAAAGGTCAGAGTCTTTAGTAGACTGGTGCTGACAAACAGCCCCCCTTACTCCTCCAGTTCATTAGGTTTTTGGTTTCCAGGATATCTACAGATTCTCTTTTCCTAGGATGCACCGTGCCCTCAAAGATAAGGAGCAAAGCCCCTAAGAATGCTTCTGTACCAGCTTTCAATGCGTCTAGTGTTCCTCTAGTCCCCAAAATAAAAACCTATACCTATAGGTCACAGTGGGGATGGGATGAGATGGATTAACAGGGTGGTCAGCCACTGAACCCTCCTCTTAAAGGTTTGCTTTTTATGAACCCAAATGGTGTCTCGCTGAACTGGTGAGCAAAGAAAGTAATCTGGGGCCAGAACCGAAAGGACCCCAGGCCTGTTGGCATTGGGACAACTGAGGTGGACATACACCAGGATGCCCCAAGTATGCCTTCAGCAGGCCTGTGCCAGGGGGATTTCTGCAGCTTTCACCAACGCAGAACAGGGTTTTGGGTAAAGATTTTGGTGGTTGCAATTGCAATGTTAAGTGGTTCAACTCCTTCCCATGCAAGCAATTTGATGTTCCTCCAGGACGTTTTTTCTTAATTGGGGACCTTGCTCTAGAATTGCCTTTAAAAGAACCATCCATCCCTGGCTGGTGGCACAGTGGATAAGGCACCGGCCTGGGAACCCAAAGGTTGCTGGTGCGATTCCCAGCCAGGGCACATAACCAGGTTTCCAGCCAGGTCTCCAGCCAGGTCCCTAGCAGGAGGCAGCTGAAAGGCAACCATACACTGATGTCTCTCTCCCTCTCTCCCTACCCCTCTCTCTAAATATAATAAATAAAAATAATAATAAAATCTTAAAAAAAAACAACTTCCATGGGGTCAGGAATAAATGCTCTCTAAGGAGCAACTAAAATACCGAGTGATCTTAGGCACTCTAGTCTCTGGGCCTGTTTCCTGATCTACAAAATGAGGATAAGAGCAAGCTGATCTAAAAGGGCTAACTTCCTGATTTCACCCCCTTGCACTCCCCAAAAAAGCCCACTAGCGCCAGAAGCGACAGGTCAGGAATGCCAGCCTGAGGTCCGTGCCCTCCCCCCGAGTGTTGCAGAGGCCCAACGAAGAGTCCCCGCCCCCGCGCCCCGCCTGCTGCCTCTAGCCCAGCCGCCCCAGGGCCCGGCTTCCGCCCTCCAAGTTGTTGTTCCCAACTTGGGCCACGCCCCCTTAGTCTGGGCTTCAGCTATCTGGCCTTAACCACCCCACCAGGGCCACGGGGTGAAGGGTGGTCTCCAGGGTGGCACAGTTTGATCCTCTACTCTTATCAGTCACTAGAGGACAAAGACAAGAGTTTAAGGAAAGGAAAGAGAGGGACTTTGTTTTAAATAAAGGGTGGTGAAAAGTCAAGGATAGGCTAGAGCACAACTGCGGAATTTCCCTCGCTGCGTCCCACCCTCGGTTCACGTAGTGGCCCACGAATGTGACCTTACCAAACACTGGCCCTTTAAACACAGGGCTGGCGGCGCGGGGTGTCCATGTGGAGCTGCTCCATGCCGTGTTGTCCTGCCCGCCCATTGGCCTACGGCCGGGTGACGTCTCCTAATAGGATGCTAACGTACTGCGGGGGGAGGAACGGAGACAAAACATGGAATCGGATCGCCACTCCACTCCCTCTACTGGTTCTCTGGCGGCCTCTTGCTGTCAGCTCCTCCCAGGGGCGGATCCCCGGGGAATTGCAATAGCCCGTTGGTAGCCGGAATTAGGTCACGTGTGGGTAGGGAACGGAGACTCGGGGATCATGCTGGTCTCTACCATCCAAGTGCTTCCCTGACCTAGAATGTCCTTGTTTGAGCTAACTTAAATGTTGAATTTTCTATCCTCCCTTCCCTCCAGCAGGACAAATTTCGTTGTGAATGACCCAAACATGCTGCCTTTGCTCAACCTGTGGGATGCAATCGGGGCGGGGCGAGGCGGGAAAGCGGAAATGAAGGGCGCGAACTCAGCTGGAGCCTCTCTCGCCCCCACCCAGACCACATGTGCTCTGGGTGTGTGTGTGTGTGTGTGTGTGAGAGAGAGAGATATGTGCTCTCGGTGTGTGTGTGTGTGTGTGTGTGTGTGTGTGTGTAGTGGGCGGGAACAGCTTGCTCGCGACCCCGCCCCTCCTTCCGTGAGACGCCGCGGCCCTGCGGGTGGGGGCTCCGGTCCGGGCTTTGGCTGCGGCCCCGGTGTAGTAGCGGGGGCGGCGGCCGTGGGCAGCGCGGCTCCTTCCCTTGTTGTGTGTGTCGGTGCCTCCTCGCCATCTTGTTGCAAAGCCTTTTCTTGTCGGCGGGACTCCTGGGGGCCGCGGGGCGGGAGGCATTAGAAGGAAGGAAGAGAGGGAGGGGAAGAAGGGAAACAGTGCCGCCTTTTTTTTTTTTTTTTGCATCAAATTATTTTAAATTTGCAAATTACATTTTGCAAAATTTTGGGAGACATTGATTTTTTTTCTCCCGGTGCTCCCCCGTTCTTCCCTGAGGAGTGCGCTGCGCCGCCCAGCCCTGTCGCCCCCCGGAGGTGATCCCTCCCTCCAGCCTGTCTGCCAGCCTGTCCTGTGCCTGGCTTGCGGGCCGCAGTCTTGGCCCCGGCGCGCCCCCGGCAGCCCTCGGAGCAATGAGCATAGAGACGCTACTGGAGGCGGCCCGCTTCCTGGAATGGCAAGCGCAGCAACAACAGAGAGCACGTGGTGAGCGGCCGGGCTGGGCCCCTGAGGCACCGGGAAAGGGGAGGCGAGTGACCCCAGCCCCTGAATCCATGCCGAAACCTCAAGCTGGACCCCCTCCGGGGCGATCCAGGAAGCCAGGCAGCGCAGGGCTTGACGCGAGAGCCGCCGCCCGGGGAGGGAGGAGTGTTGTGGGCAGTGAAATTAATTAATGACTTCATTAACATGCAGCGAGGGACTCAGCTCCTTTGAGCGCCACCGCAGCTGCCTGCCACCCCTAGTGCACTTTTCGCGGGGGCTCCTTTCGCGTGGGTCAGCAGGGCCCTCGGTAGCTCTGAAGATGTGTGAGCCGGGGGTGGGGTGGGGTGGGGTGAGCATTGGTGTTGCGTAGGGGTGGCAGACTCGGGTGTGCGTGCGTGTGTGCACGGGGGATGTGTGATGGGATCCTCGAAGAGAGGGGATGAACGGACTTGTACACCAGCGAGTGTAGAATGCACACCAGTGGGCGTGTGTGTAACGGACTGGGGGGCAGGAATTACTCTACGCAGAGTAACTCCCGACTTCCCTGGCCTTACGGGGAGGGTGCAGGGGGCGCTCCTGGCAGATCTACCCGCCACTTGGGGCGGAGGCGGCCTTTGCAGAATGAAATGACATCGCGTGTCTTATGATCCTGGCCAGCCCCGCCTGACCCCGCCTCCCAGAGCTTGGGCTGGGTCGCCTGTCAAGGGTCTAGGTGATAGCGGGCTGATTAGGTGTTTGAAAAACGGCCTGCTGGTCTCTGGAGGCAGCCCCCGAGCCCCCCTTTCTGCGCCCCACTTTAGCCGATAAGGAACGTGGCGTGTCTTCGGGTCCCATACCTGCTCTCGGCTGGAATGTTGCGTGTGTCAGCGTACCAAGCCCGTTGGTTACACCGGATGGTGACGTGGACGGGCCCCGCCCCCGACCACGTGCACGGGGGACACTCCCGCTAGGGAGGGCTTGGCCCGGCCCCTTCTTGCTGCCTCGCGCTGGATGGGAGGTGGGGCCTGGGCGGAGCTGGCCGGGGCCTGGCTCCGTTTTGGGCTCTGGGCATCTCTCCCGGGGAGCCTTTACCCTGTGAAGGAGGAGCACAGCTCACCTGTTGTTGCTCACCCCAACCTTCTGTTTTTGATCACTGGGGAAAGGGAAATCCTCAGAATTGCAGAACAACAGGATATTTGGAGCTCACATTCCCACTGAACCCAAAACATTATTATTAGGACCTGCTGGCAAAATACCCGCCCACACTGGAATGAGCCGGTCTTAGAAGGGCGAAACTTGGCGGCCCCATCGGCAAGGGGGAGATGAAGATTTTGGTTGCCTCCCATACCCATGCTCCCTTTTTGATGGTCCCCAGTTTCAGGGTGCAGCAGAAATAGGGAATGGGGTAAAGACCTCCGCTTTCCAGACTGCCGCCAGGGCTTCAGCTCTGCATCAGTAGGGATGGATGGATGGGTGGAGTGTGTGTGTGTGTGTGTGTGTGTGAGAGAGAGCTCGCGCGCGCGCACACACACACACACACACACACAGTATCCCGGGGCTCCTGCCCTCTCCAGCCCTCCCCCTCCCAACCCTTCGCCCTGGTTGTTTGTGGTGGTGATTTTGCTTCGCCCTCCTTTCCTCTCTCTGCCTATTGTTGCTTCAATGATGAGTCATGCAGGAGGTAGTAGTGTGTTTGTGTGTGTGTGTGTGTGTGCGCGCGTGTGCGCTGGTGCGCGCGGGTGCTCATGCCTGTAGCCACTGCGGCCCAGTGGGGGGAGTTACAGCGGGCCAGGGGCGGAGAGAGCGGCAGTCCACTGGCCTAGTTGGGTCCACTGGTCTCTCAAGGTCAAGAGTTACTTGAAATATGTGAGACCGAGATGCTTGGGTTTTTCAGAATTGATGAGCTGAGACTTAAACACACCGCCCCTCCCCCTTGTTTTTGGCGTCCAGAGCTGGGTTGGGAAGTGGATAGTGCTGGCAGTGTCCAAGAACTCGTGGGTGCCCAGCACCAGGGAAAGGAGAGTGCACAAGATTTGTTGGGACTGAGTCACCTGCTGCCATCATCAACACAGTGCAATTCAAGAATACCTATTATGTCCCCATTGTGTACCAGGCACTGTGCTAGAGGTGAACAAGATTGACCCTGACATTGTCCTAAGGAGACACTCATTTCACCTTTACCTGCAATCTAGCTGGCCATATGGGTAAAAGAAGACCTCTGCTGTTATTTGTTTGCCCTATTCCAAAATAAGTCCACAGCTGATCATGAAGAAGGACAGGGATGATAAGCACAACATTGTGAAGGACCTGAGAATGGTTCTCACCTAAGAAGTTGCGGAGCCCTCCCCTTCTCCCCCAGGTGGTGAGAACTGGGGGCAGGGGGCTGAGTTGAAGCCTGTCACAGCTTGTTGGTGGGAT
The DNA here is from genome assembly GCA_004026585.1 of Noctilio leporinus. Lineage (NCBI taxonomy): Eukaryota > Metazoa > Chordata > Mammalia > Chiroptera > Noctilionidae > Noctilio > Noctilio leporinus. Next base: position 26,238 of record PVIW01005687.1, read on the forward strand.
AAGGTTTTCAGGGGATAGATGAATTCTGGAAAGCCAAATCTATACTAAAAAACTCAAGTACAAATGGGTATATCTGGCCATGGAAATTTAATGTCCAGAATTCATTTATTTCTCCTTTTTTTTTTTTTTTAATTTTATTGTTGTTGTATTATATCCATCCCCTTTTTGCTCCCCTCTGTCCCCCTCCCCACCCACCCATTCCCCCTATTTTTCTTTTTGAAGGTCTGTCCTCTGACTGGGGATGGGAAGAATGGGAACCTGCTTACCAGAACTGCTGTCCCAGGTTATGTACCTGGTGAGCAGCTCTGAACAGGGAGCCTCTTGTATTTACCCCATTTAACCTCAAGGGTCAACTTCCTGACCTAGAGCAGTCAGTTTGCTCACAAGGTGAACCTAAGGATGTCTGTGTACCTGTAAGGACAGAGTACAGAGGGAAATGCAAGGCCATCCTGGTGGTCAGCAGGAGTGCCTTGCCGTTTCTTGCTGGAGGTAGCTCTATTGGGGCCCTCCTCTTCCTTGATTAGAGGGAGCTGGCTGAATGTCTATGGGCTCTGACCTTAGTAATACCATGGGCTGCCTCATGCACCAAGCTCCCTGTTAGCATGCAGAAGGGGAGAATGAACATTTGGAGCAACTGGGTGTGGATGCCTTAGGCCCTAGCAATATGCTTGCTGAGCCCTTGGGCCACAGTGATGGGGGATGGCTGGAGGGAGTACAATCCCCAGTATTCCCCACTGTAGCCCCTGGATCCACCCCAGAGGGGTCATGCTAAATTTTCTGAGGTGGTAGGTCAGAGCCCAGGGAGGGTACCTCAGTATGTATTTACATAAGTGGAAGTAAGAAGGGAGTGCATCCATGGTGCAGCAAACTACTATTTATTTATTCATTATTTTTACCAAGAAGAGAGGGAGAGAGACGTCAATGTGTGGTTGCCTTTCATGTGCCCTATCTGGGGAACTGGCCCGCAACCCCCCCGGCATGTTCCCTGATTAAGAATCAAACTGGCAACCCTTTGGTTTGCAGGCCGGCACTCAATCCACTGAGCCACACCAACTAGGGCAGACCACTATTTTATTATTTAAAAAAAAATTTTTTTTAAAGATTTTATTATTCTTAGAGAGAGGGGAAGGGAGAGAGGAAGAGAGACATCAATGTATGGTTGCCTTTCACCTGCCTCCAGCTGTGGACCTAGCTGAAGACCTGGCTTGCAACCTGGTTATGTGCCCTGGCTGAGGAATTGAACCAGTGACCTTTGGGTTTGCAGGCTGGTGCCTTATCCACTGTGCCACCAGCTAGAGCTGTAGACACTATTTTAAAGAGCCTAAACCCATATGCTCCTGAGGGACTGCCAGCTTGCTTCCCTACTTTTTGGTGAGTTGGGTCTGACTTGGGCCATCTCTGTTCTTCACCAGTTAAAGCTTTTTCATGCTGATCTAGGTGTGATAGACTTTGGCCTTTCACCTGGGTCCTTCTGGCACCTGTGAGGTGTACCTGCCCTGGCTCTCGAAGAAAGAGGGTAGGTGAGAAGGTTGCCATCTCCTGAATGAGCTTTGGAGTTGCTTTAAAATGTGGAGGATGTGAGGTTTGCCTTCAGTCTGAGTTCCCAGCGCACCAGTCCGAGGGGTTTGGGGCTCTCTCTCCCCTTGCTTATGAGAGACTGAAATACTTGACCCAAAGCCAGTGAAAGTTTGGGTCCTGGCTCACAGGAATGGAGGTGGGGACTGTGTTGGGCTTTTGAGTCTCAGGGCATCTTGATGGTGGGAAGGGGGTGATAAAGAAGAGGGAAAGGAAGTGGACTATAAATGTCCAAAGGCTAGGCCTGAGAAGGACTCCATAGCTGGAACTCAGCAGGTTTCATTCCCAGTGCGTTCTGTGGGAGGCTGGAGCAGACAGTTGGTTTACTTTGGGACCTAACCTGGAAAGGCCTGAGAGAGCAAGGCTTCCCCTCATTGGAGTAGGACTGTTATGGGCCTGGCAGCTCCCCTTCCTGAAGGGCAGGGGAGATACGGAAGAGGGAAAGAAGCCCGTGCTGACCTGGCCAGCCACTGAGCTCTGGCTGCTGGGAAACCACTGAGTGCTTCCCCTCCCTGAGGACGGCCCCAAGTCCCTGTCTACTTCCTCCTTTGCCTCCTCCGCCTCCTAAGGGAGGGGCTCTGAACAGGACTGGCTCACTCAAGTTGTTGATTGGCCAAAGGGCCCTGAGCTATCAGGTTTTCTCTGGCCCCTGAACCCAACACTAGTGGGAGTTGATGCCCGTCCTGCTGAGGGGGGCACATAGCCAACCTCATCCCTTGCCCCACCCCTTGTGGGGTGGCCTGTTCAGGGTGTGTCTGTGCTGTCAGCTGGGTTAGTCAGGAGTGTGATCAGTCCTGGGCAGGAGGGAGGGTGGTTGACCAGCCTGCTCCCTGGCCTGGGGGCTGCAGTGGCTCCCCAGGCCCTGACCTAGCCCTGTGGCCAGAGAATCAGAATGGTGAGGCCCCCAAATTGGTCATAGTGGCAGTGGAGTGGGGTCTCTGGAGCAGGAGCCGCTCCCCGTCCCATGTTCTCAGACAGCTGCTGAGCTGGCCTCCCTTTTCTGCAGCACTTTCTGTCAGCAGAGATGCTGGACTAACAGCACAGGGTCACCTGAGCTCATTGCCTTGCTCACCCAGTATTAAAAAGTCTGGGCCTCCTTTCTGCCTGTCTTGTGCCTTTCTGGTTTGTGGTGGGTGGGTGACTTGGGGGAAATGAGTTCTAGCATAACAAAGGGTGGAAAATGACCAAATTATGTTTTGTGTGGTCCTGGAGGAAAACAGAGGCATTGGGGCCTAGCCTAGGAGTCCTGGGACTTGAACCTAGTTTCCTCACGTGAGCTGAAGGTGATACCCCAGCCCTACCTATGGTGGGGGGCTTTTTCCAGGAGCCAGGTGTGTACGTGTGTGTGCAGACACCTGATGAGCATGCCGGCACACTTAAGTACCAAGCATCTACCCTGTGTCAAAGAGATAAGGCTGGGTCCACCCATCTTACCTGTGATTTGCTGTGTAAGCCTCAGCAAATCATCTTGCCTCTCTGAGCTAATTTACCTCAATTTGTGAAATGAAGACACTCCCTGCCTTCCGGAAGGTATTTGGTAAATATTGTTCAAGGTCTTGCCCAGAAGCTGTCATCTGTCCATCATTATGGACTGGCCTCAGCCCACCTCATCTATCATCCTTTCGCTCCTGACCCTTGCTGATCGGCAGACTAACCCTTTAACCTTGAGGTGGCTAGGTCTCCAGCATCCTCTCTGACAGCTCTCACTCTGCCAAGGCCTGTCTTCTCTCCCAGCCTGGATTATCACCCTGTTACTGTCCCTTCCCCCACCCCCCTCAGGCCTGAATTCCCTGAAGCAGGGACCGGGTTTATTTGTTTACTGCTGTGCCCCCAGCACTTAGCCCAGAACCTAGCTGAGTGTGCATGGGTATTTGTGACATCTCAATCTGAGCAGTGTCACCAAACCCTGACTGGGATGAGGTAAGAGGATGGTTACAGTCAGAGGACAGGTGAAGCTGGGTCTCACGGCTATTGGCCCTGCTGAGACATCCCTTGTGTTCTGTCTGTGTAGAGGAGCAGGAGCGGCTTCGCTTGGAGCGGGAGCAGGAGCAGAAGAAGGCCAGCAGTCTGGCCAGGCTGGCCCATGCTCTGCCTGTGGAGGAACCCCGCATCGAGGCACCACCCCTGCCTCTATCGCCACCAGCACCTCCCCCAGCACCCCCACCATCACTTGCCACCCCCACCCCCACCCCACTGACTGTCATTCCTATTCCAGTAGTGACCAACTCCCCTCAGCCTCTGCCCCCACCGCCACCACTGCCCCCTGCAGCCCAGCCTCTGCCCCTGGCACCTCGACAGCCAGCCCTGGTTAGCACGCCTGGACTCAGCATTAAGGAGTCTGCTCCCCTGCCCACCAGGCCCCAGGTGCCCACCCCTGCTCCGCTACTGCCAGACTCCAAGCCCACCGGCAGCCCCAAGCCTTTGCAGCCCCTCCCCACACCCATCCTGACCATAGCACCGCACCCTGGAGTCCAGCCCCAGTTGGCTCCCCAGCAGCCACCTCCACCCACTCTTGGGACCCTGAAATTGGCGCCAGCCGAAGAAATCAAATCCAGCGAACAGAAGAAGAGGCCTGGGGGGTGAGTGAGGTGTGGCAGAGTTGGGGCTGGCGGGATGGAGAGGACTGCCCACTCCTGGGCTGCCTGTGCCAAAGTACCTTCCCAAACTAGCCCTGTGAAACCGTGGCACCCCCGCCTCTCCAACCCAAAAGTACCCTCCTTTGTTTGGACACATTCTCACTGTGCCCGTGCCCATCCCCACCCAGGAGCGGGGAATGGCTGTTGCCCGCTGTTCTCAGGCTTCTGTGCTCTAACCCCATCCAGCGTTGGGGGGCTGGGAGCGTTTGTCGGCTTTTGGAAAGAGGTGTGTGGCGGGCCTCTTGGTTGCGAGGGCCGGGGTCAGCCGGCCTTTTCTGAGTCCTAGGAACCCTTCTCTCTCAGGTGGAGAGGTGGGATGGAGGGTTAAAGGGGTCGTGAATTATGAGCATACAAATGCCCTCCAGAGGGTGAAGTTACAGGGCGAACACCTCTCCTTGCCACTTTTATAAAGTAAGGAACAAAAAGCCTGTGGTATCTGGGGAGTGGGGGAGTGGGCAGGAAGGCCGCCTCATCAGGCCCTCCTCCCTGAGCCTCCTGCCTGTCTGGGTTGCAGGATCGGCACCAGAGAAGTCCACAACAAACTGGAGAAGAACAGGTGTGTGCGCGCGCGTCAGCGGTTCTACTCTCGCTCCCCCAAGCTCTCCTTGCACCTCCCCGCGCCTCCCCTTCCCCCTGGCGCAGGCTGACCAGCGATGCACCACCTCCTCTCCTCAGGAGGGCCCATCTGAAGGAATGTTTTGAGACCCTGAAGCGCAATATCCCCAACGTGGACGACAAGAAGACCTCGAATCTGAGCGTGCTGCGGACGGCGCTGCGGTACATCCAGGTATGGGGGAGGGAGGCCTAGCCGGGCGGAGGCAGGCGCTGGCAGCGCCCCGGCGCCTGCTTCCTCCCGCGCCCTCCGCCCCTTGCCAGGCCCCGCCCGCCTCCACGCGGGCGCAGAGCACATGGCGGCTGACGTCAGCGGGGCTCCCCGCCCCGGGAGGGAGGGCAGGAGGGTGCGTGCGCACGGGCAGGGCGGTGGTGGCCTCCTCGCTGCGCCCCTCCCCCGCAGGGCCTCGGAGCCCGGCAGCTCTGCCTGACCCGGTGCCTGTCCCCGCCTGATGCCCCCGTTAGTGCACCGCACGGGGGTTGGGGGTTGTAGAACGGCGGCGCGCCCACCCCGCCCCCCACATTTCCAGCTGAACCGGAGCAGCCCGGGCTCGTGGGTGGGTGGAGCCTCCGGGGCGTGGCTTTCTGCACTCTGGCACGCCGGCGAAACCCCCCCCCTTTCACCCCGTAAGGATTAAGATCCCTCCAGTTAGTTCCTTTAGATGCGAAGACCTGTTAAACCTGGGAGTTGGGGAAATGTGGTAGTCTGACTGGGTGACAAACAGCTCCCCTGATACCGAACCTTTGAAAATTACACTCTGCTTCCTCCTTTCCAAGGGGCCCTCATGGCCCTTGTGTCCCTTCCCTTTAGGTACTGGCTCTTCTCTGCAGCAGGGGGAGGGGGGGGTGGCCCGCCAGATAAGACTGTTGCCATGACGGCCCAAGTTTTGGTTTCCCTGGAAACCGACCTAAGGTTTCTCGTGCCGGGGAGGAGGCAGTGGGGGTGGGGCAGGCCGCCACGCACGGCTGCAGCGCCGAAGAAGTCGGAAGGGAGCCGTTGGGGGAGTGGGAGGGACCTACGGCTTCCAGCCCGCACAGGACGGGGGCGGAGGAGCCTCGGGTCTCCCTGTTGGCGGCTTGAGAAACTTGGGGGCTGGGGCCATGAGCCAGGGGCGGGCTCCACCCCTCCCCCAGCCCAGACTGCAGGGTCACAGCCCAGAGGTAACCGTAGCCTGACTTGTCCAAGGGTGGAGGCACTGCTTTGAGACTGTTCCCAGCCGGTGGCCTCCAGCGAAAGCTCGCCCTTCCTCTTGTCCTCCGGCAAGAGGGGCGGGGCTGGCGCGCTTCCCGGCGGCTTCCCAGCACCCGGGAGGGGTGGGGTTGGGACCCCATTGGTAGGGGCTGAGTGGGAGGCGGGGCTCCTAGGGCGCTGGGGGGAGGGTGCGGCCGGCGGGGAGTGACGCAGCAAAGCCGTTCCGCGTGGGTGCGCGCGTGCCCGGGGGGCGGGGCACCCCCTGCACCGGAACAGCCCGGGAGGGGGAGGGGGACGGGGGCAGGCCCGGCCGAGGGTTTCGGACTGCCCAGGGAGGGTATTATTTCTGGCGTGTTTTAGCAGAATTTAGGTTGAGTTTGTTACGTTTCTTTCAGTCATACAGCCTGGGAGCAAATCCCTGTCCAAATGCTGTGACATGTCTGTGAATATCAGTTCCTTCTGTACTGCAGGGATGCAAAATAGGAAAATAAAATAGTACCTTCCATCATGGTATGTTAGGAGGTTTGTCCTTCTATAAATATTAAATTAGCACTTATTGAGAAATGGGAAGGTTCTTGTTTATAGACATTACCTGGAGAGGGGAGTCTTGCATGTGTTGGTTCAAAAATAAAAGTGTGGGTCTCTGTCCTTGTAGGTTTGGTTTTGTAGCAGATTATAGACAAATCAAACAAGATTTTTGGAGTGATAGGAACAGATTGCAGGATTTATTCTGGGAGTTAAAGAAGTTGCTGAGGTGAGAGCATTTGAGTTGAGACCTGAAGAATTCAGGGTCACCTAGGCAAAGTGGAGGGCAGATGACAGAGGCCACGGTTTCTCCAGCAGGAGGGAGCAGGGTGCATTTTTTGGAAGTTAAACATGGTCAAGATGGTTGCCGGAAAGAGATGGAGGGCAACAGGGCACTATGTGGGAGTCAAAAGGAAGTGCTGGAAAGACCTCGCAGGGTGTGCAGACTGGGGGCTTTGGGTCTGTGTTGAGGCAGTTAGCTGTGGGAAGACTGTAGCCCCCAGCCAGACCCAGAGTGCCTTGGAGACGGTAAATAAAGGATTTGAAGAAGGCCACAGTTAGTGGGGAGAGACAGGAAGATAAGTAGGTATGTACCGAACCATACATCCAGGTAGCCTTAGAAAGAGAATGGGTTTACAGTGAAGCACTGTGGACTAAAGTTAGAATCTGGGAAGGCTTTCCAGGGGCCCCTAGGCTTGCGGAGAACGGGGCTAGGTAAGAAGAGGAGGTTTGGTCCCCTGATGTTCCCTTTCGGTAAGTTGACTTTCCCAGCTAGCAGGTAGCATTCAGGATGGCCACTTCTAGCCGCTAGCAGCCAGGTTGGAGTGAAGGTTGACTCACCTCAGGTCCTGTCATTGATGTTGCCTTGTCTGATGTCATGTCTAGCACTGGCCTCTTGGGTTGAGAAGCCAGACAGGTGTATGTGGGTAAGGGGAGGGATATTCCTGGCAGAAATATGCGGAGAAGTAGATTAATCTCAAAGATGATAAAGGTATATGGCCTGGGACTGGCGAAAGCAGTGGAAAGCTACCAGGTTTCAGAGTACTACAGGACATTGCTGTCTCTGGGTTTTTGCGTCGCAGGCCCTAATTGTTTGAGGTATCTCTTTCTGATAGAAATGCACAGTAGAGAGTGTGGGTAAGTTGGGGCCTAGTTGGTGTGTGGAGTTGAAGACTTTGCCATGCGAGGGGCAGGTGAACATCAGGAGAGACTGCTTCAGAACTGCCTGCAGAAAATGGAATAGGGGGAAACTCAAATTTAATGGGTGACTGTGATGAAGGAGAGAGACAGGATAGAGATGGGAACTACCACACTCAAGTTCTCACAGTCTTCCTGTGAGGCTGAGTGAGACATGGACCATAGCTCTGTCCTGGCCACTGATGGAATCACAGGCTATATGAGCTAACTATACAAGAGTCCTTGCCATCTCTCGTAGGGTTAGATAGTAAGTACATTGTGTATTGAAGTGAAAACAAAGCATGAAATACTTTGTGATATGAGCCATTATTTGATTAAATACAACCTGATAGTTTCATTAAATGCTCAGGTGTGTGAAGGAGGCCAGGAGGATATACTGGTTAGGATGTGGGGTAGAGGAGGACAGTGGAGGGGTGTGCGCCAAATCTGCTCCTGGAGCATCTGGATACACAGGGTTGGGAAAGGCAAGCTAAGGCTGGTGAATTTGGTATATGAAGAGCCAGTGGGCTGTGCACCTGGGCATGACTGGCAAATCTTGGAAGCCAGAAGCTCAGAAGTATTGTAGGTAAGAGACCCAGGAAGCAACAGGGCTGGATTATCTGTGTCATCCGGTTGACCCAGCTGTCATGACATGCCTAGGCCAAGGAGAAGCTGGCAGTAGGGAGGCCAGCAAAACTCAGGTTGGTTTAATAGTGTCAGAGTCAGGTCCTGGAGGACTGGTGAGACTTTGAGGAGTGGAAGGAAGCTGAGAAACAGGATATGAGCTGGCAGTTTGGAGCTGCTGTTAAGAGCCATGCAAAGGGAAACTGGAGACCCTTCTGATACGGGAGTGGTGCCATGGTCTGGGAGGCAGGTCATCCATCCCTGATGTGAGGGGTCAGCCTAAGAGGCACAAGGTTGCTTGTGGCCCTGGAGAACTTTAGGAAGAGATGACACTGCATGTAAGGGAGCTCCCCCTGGTGTTCTTAGTGAAGTGGTTAGCATCAGCTTCTTGGGGGTGGGAGCAACCTGGAACCCCTCAGTGAAGTCAGTGGTGCTGTCCAGTGCTGCCCAAAGAGCCATTTGTCACTGATCATTGCAGCTCAGGTACAGTTGTTAAAGGAGGAGCACATTCCAGGGCTTAGGGTTGTTCAGCAACCTGCGGAGTCTGGAGGCTGCGGGTGGTATGAAAATAAATGCCCTGAGGAGGTGTCTTGGGTGGGCACTGCAGGGAGTAACCCAGGAGGTCAGCAGACGGGTTGCAGAGTCAGAGTGGGCAGCTGCTGGGGGCAAGGTGCGGGCAGGTCAGAGAGATGAGATAGGGGCGGGGGGTGGGGGTGGGGATGGTTACAAAGTCTTGTGGGTCATCCTCAAGAATGCTGAAGTTAAGGAGACTAGTGAGTGATGAGGAAGAGAGAGGGCCTGAACTATTTGAGGTTGTTTAGGGAATGGGTTCCAAGGAGGGTAGCTTGTGGCATTAGTGAGTGACACAATGACATGAGTTGTGGTATAGGCCTTGGCCAATACCCAGAAATCTATTACACCTTTTGTGGTTAGCAGAATGGAGGGAGGTGCTGCCAGGAGGGTGGGTGGGGCAAGAGATAGCAAAGCTCCTTAGGACAGAGTTGCTGTGGAGGAGAGGGGAACCACTAACCTGGATTTGTGCTTCCTTTCAATGGCACCTTTTGGAGAGCCCACATACCCTGGGACACTGGGCCTTACTGTGCAGAGCCATGACCCAGGAAGTGGGTGTGGTCTCCAGCAGTGCCTGTCAGCCTAGGTCCCCTGGTCACTGCAGACCTGCCCTTGTGGGCCAGGTGATTTGGAAGCAAGGATGGCTGTGTGGAGGGATGTTTGAGGTACTATGGTCCCTGAGATTGCTGCTCAGGATGTCCTGCTTTTCCTTACCCTGTTCTCCAGTCCCTGAAGAGGAAGGAGAAGGAATACGAGCATGAGATGGAGCGGCTGGCACGGGAAAAGATTGCCACACAGCAGCGGCTGGCAGAGCTCAAACACGAGCTGAGCCAGTGGATGGATGTGCTCGAGATTGACCGCGTGCTCCGACAGACAGGCCAGCCTGAGGATGACCAGGCTTCCACTTCGACAGCCTCTGGTGAGCCCCACCCCTCAACTGCCAGACTTCCTAGCCAGGCCTTTGCCTGCTGGAAAAGATACCCTCTGCCCCAGCTCTATAATATCCACAGACCCCCAGGGACATCTCCAGCCTTTTGTTCCCAAGTCCTTCTGACTTGTCCCTGTCCTCATGTCCCCCCACAGAGGGTGAGGACAACATAGACGAGGATATGGAAGAGGACCAGGCCGGCCTGGGCCTATCTAAGCTGAGCCATCGCCCCCACGTGGAGCTGCCGAAGCCACCACCCAGCACTGTCCCTACACCTCTGCCTCCCCATTCACACCCCCACTCCCAGCCTGTGGCTCTGTCTCCTGCCCACCTCTCTGGGCAGCAACCTCCGCCACAGCAGAAGCCACCTCTGCCAGCCCCTCCTGCCCCACCAGCTGCGCCTGCCCAGACGCTGGTGCCTGCTCCAGCCCACTTGGTGGCTGCGGCTGGGGGAGGCTCCACAGTCATTGCCCACACAGCCACCACCCATGCTTCAGTCATCCAGACTGTGAACCACGTTCTCCAGGGGCCGGGTGGCAAGCACATAGCCCACATTGCCCCCTCAGCCCCCAGTCCTGCTGTGCAGCTGGCACCTGCCACACCCCCCATTGGCCACATCACAGTGCACCCTGCCACTCTTAACCACGTGGCTCACCTTGGCTCCCAGCTTCCCCTGTACCCACAGCCTGTGGCAGTGAGCCAGCCCGTGGCGGTGAGCCACATCGCCCACACCCTCTCGCACCAGCAAGTGAATGGCACAGCTGGGCTGGGGCCCCCCACCACCGTTATGGCAAAGCCAGCTGTCGGGGCTCAGGTGGTACACCACCCCCAGCTGGTGGGCCAGACAGTGCTCAACCCTGTGACCATGGTCACTATGCCCTCCTTCCCAGTCAGCACACTCAAGCTGGCTTAAGGAAGAGGTCACTCAGAGACCCCCAGTGGGGGCATGGAGAGAGACCTGTCTCCATACTCTCCCACCAGCTCCACACATTCCAGCCAGGCCCTTCCCTCCCACCCCCATTCCCAGGCCTCCTAGGGGAGGGGGATGCAGAGACTCTGAGCCAGGGGAGGGAGGGGCCACCCCAGGGAGCTGGGCACAGGGCAGGGGTTCGCCTGCTGCACGAGAACTTGATAAGGTGATGAGACATGCTCTGGTGGACATGCTGCCTGTCGGCCTGGTGCCAGTCCTGCCTTCCCATCCTGTTCCCCGAAACCAGTTTGATGTGGGCGTCCTTTTCTTGTCCCCCCCGCCCCTTCCTCTGCTGCTGCTGCTATTGCTCATCTGATATTGTGGCTGAGAGTCCAGGCCCTCCCCTCCTGAGCCTCAGCCTTCTCTTCCCAGGCCTTTGGAGGGGAGAGGGGGATAGCTGAACTGAGGTAACTTGGCCCTGAGAGTTGGGGCCACTGTGGGCCTTGCTCTGAGTACAGGTGACACAGGTCCTAGGAAGTAGCTGGTCTGAGTCCTACACCCAGACAGGTGGGTGCCCCAGCCTGTGGCTCTCCTACCCAGTTGTGGTCACTGTGATTCCTTACAGCAGAAATGATTTATGATGATTCTCTACCAACTGTAAGCCAAACCCAAGCTGTTGCCAAGCTTCTAAGTCTCTCAGCCCTAACCACTGGGCTTCTGACCTCTAGAGGGCAGGCTGAGGGTTGGGTGGGACAGGAGGGGCTTGGCTGAACCCATCACTTCCCCCCCACCTCTACCACCCAGCCTGGGTCTGGACCGAGAGCCGCTTGGGACCCCTATTCCCATCCCTGGCGTGGCTTTTGGCTTCCAGAAGGCATTCACTCCCCTGATTCCCCGGCTTGTGCTCTGCTCTGCACTCCCCTGAAGGATGGGTGTTTGGAGTGCCACCTGGGGACACATGGACCAACCTCTGGTCTGGGTTCCAAGAGCCTGACTGAAGTCACACTGTTGAGACAATCAGGAAGTTAAAATCCAAATCCTTTCACACACAGGCCCTGGGGACCTGTGGAGAGGGGGTAGGGCCAGACTTGTAGGGCTGCTGCTTCTGCCCCAACTTCTCCAGTGGGCTTTATTAAGTGTACCCACCCTGGTGGGGGCTGCTGTGTGCCGCCTTCTTCCTCTGAGGAAAGGTCTGTCCTTAACTGGGCCAGAGGCAGGGCTGAGTTTGGGGTGGGGAGGTGCAAGGGGAACGGTGTGAAGATGCTGCTCCCCCTTCCTCTGCCTTGGCAGATGTTGGCTTCACTTATGTGGGTGTTTATTACAAGTGGCCTTGTGTCAGACACAGTTACACACCATGCACACTTGGCTCCCCACCTGGACACACCAATAGCCTTTCAGGTTAGGGGGAGGAAGAGAATGTCCCTAGATGTGAAGTTTGCACTGATGGGCTGGGGGAAGGGGGTCCATTCCAGGTTGCAGCCCAGGGTCCTCTAGGGGAGCCCCGGCAGAGGTCTTGAATAGATTTATATGCCTAAGAACAGCCTTTCCAGTTCCTTCCTGGTCCTGGAGACCTCCCAGGGGACTTTTCTCATGTCTTTCCCGAAGGTGGGGAAAGAGAAGGCCTTTCAGATGCCTTAGAGGCCTCCAGGAGGGAGCTCCATGCTGCCCAACAGCCCCGCGTAGCCTCCCACCTCACGCTTGCTGCCTTCCTGCACCTGCAATCCCTGCTACCACCCTGGTTGTCTGGGGAGCCAGTATCCCTCCTCCAGGTGCGATTCCAGTGGAAAGAACAGGGCAGGCCTGGCGCCCAGGGAACAGTCAGAAACATTGGTGAACCGCCTCTCAGCTCTGCTCACCTCCCTGCATCCTGAGGCCGGTTCAGAGTTCAGAACTTGTGTCAGCCAGTCTCCCCTCGGGCCTGCACAGATACCTCATCGCCCGCTGCCCGTGCCCCTCCCTGCCCCCAGCGGTGGGGGCTCTGAATCTAGTGCCGAATGACTATGTCCAGATTGGTGACGATGGGTGTTGTTGCTGTTGTTTTTGTTGTTTGTGAATGCTGTGACGCTGTGTGCCCGAGAGGGCAGCTGCCGCCCGGTCCTTTGGGCATCTCCCTTCTGAGAGCTGTTAGGACATATGTCCTCACCCTGTGGGACCGCCTGCCCGCTCCACCCCCTCCCCCCAGCCCTTCCAGCTTGGGGGATGCGCGTGCCGGCGCGCGCACGCGCACACACACACACATACACACATCTTACCTCTCATGCGTGTTTTACTTTTTAATGTTCTGAGTGGCTCACTGGCTGGGAATCTTTACCTCGGGGAGAGGGGGAAGTTGGTTCCTTGGGGGGCCAAAGAAGGGCAGGGATGCCTGGAGGGAGACGGAGGGGTCACCAGAACCCCTGCTCTCTCCAGGAACAGCTGCTTCTCCCCCCATCCCAGGGTCCCACCCCCAACCCCCAAAGAGGTGGCCCTTGTTTACAGTGAGGACTTGGTCACTGTGTCTCCGTTTCCCAAAATATAAATTGTAGTGACCCCAAACTGTAGAGATTTTTATGTGTTTGGATACATCTGCTGTGTGGGGGGAAAAAAAAACTACAAAAACCCTACTTTTGTACATATTGTATTTTTACTATTGAACTGTACTCTAGTGGCTGTTCATGCTCCAAGACTTTAGGTATTGAGACATGAATACTATCCATGTATAAGCATTTGCCTGGAATAAAATATAAAATTGAAATAAACTTGCACTGAAACCTGAGATGGAGCCGCCAGCCTGTAGCATCTGGTTCCTTTTGTTGTGAAAAGAGACGGAGACCTTCAGGGAAAGACCTCCAGCCAAGAAGCAGACGCTTCAGGTTGACATTTGGGGGACGGTCCTCTAGCAGCTTCTGTGCTGGTCAGGTATGGAAAAAGATTAGGGAACTTCAGTTCTGATTCCGGTGCTGAATCTTTAACAAACTCAGAACTACAGTTCTGGTCTTCCCTATGCTTTTACAAACACCTTGTTTTAAAACACAACAAAGTAAATGAATGAAAACCTAGCCTCCTTCTGGCAGAAAAGGAAAGAGGTTTGAAATGGCTACACACTTGCTATAGTCACACAGCTGACCTAGGACCTTGCTAGCTTCAGCCAGACCTCTCAACTCGGTGCAGAGTTCTCCCTGAGCATGTGCCATCTTGCCCTGGGACCCGTTGTAGAACTGAGGGGTGGGGGGTTGAACTCAGAGTTCTAGCAGGAAAGGTGGAGGATCTGTGCACGGAGGTGAAAGACCTGAGAGGGGATGCGATCATGGGGTAGAAGTTAGGACAGGTCAACTGGGGAGTCAATAAAGCTGTTGTTTCAGGAAAAGGAACAAGAAAAGAGGCCAAAGGCATGTTCTAAGCTGGGCCTGCAAACCAGTTTCTGGAAAGCCATTGTCCCTGTAACTACATCTTCTCTCCCTCGTTTAGGGGAAAGCAGCCCTTTGGCAGGCTGTCTCAGGAGTAAGTGGGGAGATGGGAGAGCAATTGTCTGGGCCTCACTATAGACCAGCAGACTGCCTCATCCTGCCTTTAACTCCCTGACACCTGCCCTACTCCCAGCCCCAGCCAGAGGAACTGACTCAGTTTCTCTTCCTGGGGTGGGTCTGGGGATATCCTTAGGGAAGGAAGGGAGTGGTGGCCACCAATGTCTTGAGGTTCCATTCATTAAAGAAAAGCCAGCCTTAAAAGGCCAGGCCCAGTGTCCCTCCCCATTGCCCCAATTTCGTCAGTCCTTTTCACTTGTGAGATGCTGGCTCCCTCTGCTGGTAGCTCCAGGAAAAGATGGGTGACTTCAATTAAGGGAAGGCAGACCAGCCACTTGTCAGGTTTAATATTTCCTGAGTGCTCACTGAGTATGTCAAAAACTGCCAGCCACTGGGGACAAAAATTAAAACTTGCCCTGGTAGTGACAACCCAGTATTATCTGAGAGCTATCACTATATCCTAAGGGTAGACAGAAACTCCCCCTCTGCACTCAAAGGACAGACCCCCAGATCAGCTAGAGCATGCAAAGAGGGGGCTATAGCCAAGGGGTTGAAAAATAACAGCCTCAAGTAAGAGTCCATTTACTAGCTCTGCTCTGAGAGAGGGAGACTTCCAGGATTGGAGGGTTCCCCGAGACGATGTTTATATAATACCCTACTCAAACTTTCTGCTGCTCCTAGACACACTCACACACACACACGTGTGTGTGCGTGCGTCACCTTCAGCTGCCCCATCATTTTGGAATTCCCTCTGGTCCCAGAAGCCCATTCAGAGCCAGCATTTCTGGGTGAGAGTGTGTGAAGGTGAAGGAACAGGGCTAATTTATCAAGGGCTTTTAGTGAACTTCAAGGAGAAGTCACAGGAGAGGAAATTCTGATTGCTCCAGGCAACAGGATCAACTTTGAGGGGGTGTGTGTGTTGGCAGGTGTTCCCTTGAGGAGCTCATAAAGTTCCCTGACCCCAGAGTTCCCTTTGTCAATGGTTTCCTTGCCTGGGCAGCCAAAAATGAGTTGACAATAGGCCCTAATGCTCAGAGAGGCAGTGCTACATGCTGGTGATGGGAGCCCTGTACCTGGGGCCACAAAGGATGGGGCAGCGGTCCTCTGGGTGGAGGAAGGCAGCCAGGAAGCTGCCATTAGTTGGGCCCTTTCCATGCCTCAGCAGGTTTGATCCCTCTTGATGTCCCCCATCCCTCCAGACCTCCAGTCTGAAGCTCTGCCCTTCACAGTGCTTGGTGGGCAGGAGCCAAAGCCAGGGGGGCGGGGTCCTTTCCCACTGGCTGGAAGGGCCGGGTGGCTTTTGCAGACTCCCAGCCAAGCTCCAGCTTCTCACTGTAGCTATTCAGGAGGACAGGCTGGGGAAGGGGTAGGGCAGGGGCCAACACCAATCCAGAAGCTGCAGAGGCCATTGGTCAGCCTGAGATGGGACTGCTGGCCATAAGTACTGCCTCTCAATACCTGGGTTCCATTACCATGCCCAACTCAACCAGCCCATAGCCAAGGTCTCTTTCTTTCTCTCTGGGAAAATCTGGTTCTCTCTTTCCCCCATCTTTGCTTTGTGGGGTTGTCCTTTATTGCTCCGTTGTGGAGGTTACAGAATTCCCTAACACGGTCACTAGCTGTCCAGTGCCAGCCCACAAGTAGCCCCCAGAGCCTCAAGCATTGCCAAATGCTGTTTATTGGTTTGTTACACTGATGAGTAAGTTTTGAGCCAAAACACATACAGCCTCTTCCTCACAAAACCACTGAGTCACTAAGGCAGGCACACAATGGCTACCGTGCTTGGTGGAGGCCTAGGACTCACAGACTAGGGTGGGCAATGGGGCAGGCTGGCCCCCAAAAAGGCCGTGCAGTGCCTGGGGTAGGGGTGGGCTGGGAGGGCTGTGCCAGATGCAGAAGGGCTTCTGGGTCCTTTTTCGCATTTCTCAAATGTAGGAAGTGTTCAGACCTTAGTAAGTGCTGGGCAGGCCCCAGCCCTGGGGCAAG
Organism: Noctilio leporinus; assembly: GCA_004026585.1. Taxonomy (NCBI): domain Eukaryota; kingdom Metazoa; phylum Chordata; class Mammalia; order Chiroptera; family Noctilionidae; genus Noctilio; species Noctilio leporinus. Next base: position 42,475 of record PVIW01005687.1, read on the forward strand.
GCTGAGCTAGCCTGCCCGTGTTGGAGGGTGAGGTGAGGATGACAGAGCAAGCAGCGTCACATACCCCCACCCCCACCCCCGCCATGAGTGAGGGTCTTCTGAGCAGGTTTCTGGCTCCATATGCCCCTCATCCTGAGAAGCCTGAGGAAGGCTTCTCACTAGCCTTGCTTTTCATCAGCAACAAACAAGGGAAACCCAGGCACCTCCCTCCCTCTGGCAGATGACCAGGAGGATGGGCTGCCTCCGAGTTTCCCAACCACCCTTGAGAGGAGGCTGTGAGAGGATCACCTCCCTAAAGAATCACCCTGGGATTCCTCTCGAGAGGAGGTACTCCAAGAACATTTCAGATCCTTCAGCTGGCCAAGTGTCATTTAGACACAGTTTTCTGAGATGCCTCTAATGCATAAAGCAAGAGCAAGGTGGCAAGAGTGGGATCGTACAGATACACATGGGTGCACTGTATGGGTTGGGGGAATGCATGGGGTCACCTCAGATAGCCAAAGATGGTGTGGCAGTGCTGCTGAGGTGATCTGTCCCAACCCCCACCCCCACCCAGGGCCCAGCTCTGACTGCCCCTGTCTCAGAGGTGGGCCCAGAAGGCAGCACAGAAAACACACCCAAACTGGCAGCCATCCTGGCTGCCCCAGCTGGGGTTGATACCCAGACACACTGGGCCTGTGAAGGGACCCTCAGAAGAAACAGCAGAGGCCCCTGGTTACATGTGACCCTCACCAGAAGGGAACCAGGCAACTATAGCCCTGATCACTCTACAGGGCTCTAGGCTGACCCAGGGGAGGACAGGAGAGCAGTCCAGGCTGAAGCTGCTGGTGGCAGTGGGTGTTTGAGAGGGGAGCAGAGTGAAATAGGTATTCCCCAAATCAGCTGCCCTGAAGCCGCCTCTTCCCATCCTGTTCCTGGCCTGAGGGTACCTGGCTGCTGCCTTGCTCTGCAGGGCCAGAACTGCCTGGAGTCAGATCCCAGGCTCACAAGCACTTTGTTAGAAACAGTTGGGCAGGCAAGGTTGGCTGAGAGTTGGGGTGGACTCTGCTGTGCCCCCCCTGCGCCTTTCTCTGCCGAGGCCCCAGGAACCCAAAGCCCAGGCTCTGGCTGGCTGCTGCCTCGGGCTACAGCCCTCACTTGTTCTCAATGAGCATCTGCACCTTGTGGACGAGGTCCCGGGCAATCTGCAGGATCTCCTGGGCATCGTGATGCTCAGCTCGTTCTGCAGGAAACATGGATAATTGTGGGAATGCTGGAGCACAGGCAGCGGTCTGGGAGCAGCCGTGTGGTTGCCCACCCACTCCATTTCTATCTGCTGGACTCCTGACAGCCACTTACAGGGAAGCTGGTATTTCTGAGCCCCTCCAACCCTGCCCAAGCCAGGAGTGGAGGCTCCTCTGCCCCTGCTGAGGGCAGCCAGGATGAGCTGGACAAGCTCCTACCATTGAAGAACTTGATGATGTCTGTGAAGTCCATGTTGTTGTCTCGGATGATCTCACGGTAGGCTTCCACCAGGGCCAGGGCAATGAATAGGACGAAGTGCTCTGATGAGATGTGCTGGGCTGCCCAGATCACCTCCCACACAGCAAACACATCTTCATACGGTAGCTCTGGGAACAGCAAGGGGCTAAGGTTGAGCCTGGCCACCCAGGGGCTTCCAATGGAGCCACGTGTGGAGACAGCTCCAGGGACCAAAGTCTTGGGGTTCTCTCCATTACACATAGCCCAGGCCAAGGGGCTGGGGGTTCCATGCCTCAGGCCAAGGCCCTGTCATTCTCCTTGGTAACTCCTGCACACTGGGCTCCTGCAGGCTCCATATCACCCTCTCTTCAGCTAGAGCTGCTCTACTTTTCCGAACCCTGGTGCTCTAACTCCTGCACACTGGGCTCCTGCAGGCTCCATATCACCCTCCCTTCAGCTAAAGCTGCTCTACTTTTAAGAACCCTGGTGCTCAAGAGGAGATTTGGTTTGAAAACTGCTCCCAAAACCACTGCCTGAAGGTGATTTCCCACCCTGTTTTCATTTTGGATTCATCTAAGGAGCTTTGAGAATCTCAATGCTGCTCTGTCTGGTGTGGCTCAGTGGATTGAGTGCTGGCCTAGGAACCAAAGGGTCACTGGTTCGGTGCCCTGACGGGCATCGTGCTTGAGTTACAGGCCAGGTCCCCCAGTTGGGGGCGTGTGAGAGGCAACCACACATTGATGGTTTTTTCCCTCTCTTTCTCCCTCCTTTCCCCTCTCTCTAAAAGTAAATAAAATCTTCAAAGAAAATTTTTGATGCCTCAGACTGGGTGGAGCCTGGAGCACTGATGTTTGTAGAAGGTTCCCCAAGTGGCTACAAAGTTCAGTTCCAGACCCACCATCTAATCCTCCTCTTACCCCTCTTAAAATCCAGCAGGAACCAGCGGTAACAGAAGTAGAAGTGGGTGTAGTCTCCATTCTGATGCATCAGTTCAAACAGCTCTGAGTCCAGGATCTTGTGTGAGTAGAGAAAGGGAGGGACGACATGATATTGCTGCTCCCTGCAGCCCCCACCCTCCGCCAGGCCCTTTTCTCTGTGGCACCAGGTAGCTGTGCTGGAGCCTGCACCTTCCCCGTAGGCTGCACTTCTGCAGCCCCACCTGTCTCTCTGGGTTGTACTCTTTTTGGAGTTACACCATTTTCTGAGTGTTGGCATCATTAACCACACTACTCACCAGAACTTTCACGAGCACAAGCATTCACATATTGACATTCCACCTCAATTTATAACATTGAAAACAATGTTATAAATGTTTTTCAGAAATGAAACTCATAGATACAGAGAACAAACTGATAGTTGCCAGAGAGAAGGGAGGTTGCAGGCCTGGGTAAAAAAGGTGAAGGGGCCCTAGCTGGTGGCACAGTGGATAAGGCACCAGCCTGCAAACTCAAAGGTTGCTGGTTCGATTTCTCAGCCAGAGCACATAACCAGGTTGCAAGCCAGGTTTTCAGCCAGGTCTGTAGCTGGAGGCAGGTGAAAGGCAACCATTCATTGATGTCTCTCTCCCTCTCTGCCCCTCTCCCTTCCCCTCTCTCTCTAAAAAGAATAAATAAAATATTTTTAAAAAGAAAAAGGAGAAGGGATTGAGAAGTATACATTGGTAGTCACCAAACTGTCATGGGGATGCAAAGTAAGGCATAGGGAATATGGTCAGTGACATTGCAATAACTGTGTATGGTGCCAGGTAGGTACTAGACTTATGGGGGGATCACCTCACCTCATAAGTTAGGAATATGTCTAACCACTATGCTGTACACCTGAAACTAATATTGAATTTCAGGGGGATCCAAAATGGTGGCAAAGTAGGTGAAAGTTACATTCACCTCCTCCCAGGTACAAACTGGAATTACAACTAAGTAATAGAACAATCAATTCCAGTAACCAACTTTAGACTAGCTGAACAGAAGTCTTATTATTAAGGATTTAGAAAAGAAGCCACAGTGAGACTAGTAGGAAGGGTGGAGAGGTGAATAGGGCTGGCCCCACTCCGACATGTGCCACTGAGAATCTAGAGGGGTAGCTCAGCTGCAAAGGTTCCCCTGAGGAGCACAGGGTCTCAGCACCAGGGTCAGGAATGGGAGCCCACATTAATAGCTGGTTGTGAATGTCAACTGTAATTACAAAAGAGGATGTGTTTCTGAAATGAAAGCAATAAGCTTATACATCAGAGAGATTGTTGGAATGCTCTGGCCTCCCTGTGGGAGGTGGAGATGGAGAGCCCAGTGGTGCCTGGTTACGTGCCGACAGGTGGCAACAGATCTCACCTGGATGAGGGAGCGCATGTTGGCAAAGTGGGTGTCCATGGCGCCCCCATTGGGAAAGTTCTGGCTCATCCTCTTCATGAGGTGGCTGAAACAGCTGTAGGCCAGCTGATCTGAGGGGATACGGAGTGAGGCCACAGGGCAGGTGATCCCAACAGCTCACTTTATAGGGGGTGTCCCCTGGCCCAGAGGATGGGGCTGGCTAATATTCCCACCCATCTAGACCTAGCAGTCTTCTTTTCTTCTCCAGCTTTTGTCAGCCCAGCCCTGATACCATTTTGGGAACACTCCCCGTTTCCTGAGCCCCATCTCTCACCGTTATCAAGGATGACCAGCAGAGGTGCCAGCAGATCACACATGCCCTGCACATAGCCCATGTCCAGGTGTTCCCACACGTAGCTAAAATGCCAGGGACAGAGTCACTGTGGGTGTGTGCCACCCTCCCCCTCCCCTCGGGGGTCCTCAGAAAATGGCCCCTAGAATAGCCCACTACCCAGAAGTCAGCCTTCCTGAGGCCCTGTGGCACTGGGCACATAATAGTAAACAACCTGTCGCTGCTGTCCTCAAAGCAGTCATGGGTTCAGGGAAAGAGGCAGTGCCCTGGAGTGAGGGAAATCAGATAAGCTTCCCTGAGTATGGCCAAGCTGTAATTGGAAAGACCTCTAAGAGTGAGGAGGGGTGAAGTGGGGGGCACTGCAGGTCCAGGTGGAGGGCGACCAGTGTGATTCTGTGGCTGGGGAAAGGAGCAGGGGGCCTGCAAACCTAACCTCTCGTACAGCAGGGTCCCTGCCGCCCACCCTGAGCCCTGCCCTACAATGGCACCTGCACATGATGTCTCTGAGCCTCTCGAGGTTGGGGGGTGTGAAGTACCAGTAGTTGCGGTCACATCGCTGTACATCCTTGTCGATGCGGTGCAGATTTAAGGCCACAGTGTCCAGTAGTTCTATCTGAAAGAGTGGGGGGTCCTCAGGGGTGAGCTGGGGGCCAGAGGTGACACCCACAAGGAATGCCAAGGGACTAAGAGAAAAAAGTCCTCTGGGGCTGCTGAGAGGGAGATGGGCCCAGAGCCCTCCACAATGGTCAGGGTGCCCCTCCTTCCGCCCACCAGCCTGTCCCCAAGCTTTAGGATAGCAGCAGGGCTCTGAGGCCAGTGCCTGGGGAACACCCACATACAGTGTAGGCAGAGGTGCACACAGCTGCAAGTTCCTCCCCTGCCTCCGAGGCCTTCTCCTGGCTGGAATCTTGGGGTTCAGGGAACGCATGGACTGCAAGCGCCAGCCCGTCAGAGCCTTCCTCCCCACCACAGTCATCCTCGAAGCCCACACACGGCCCCTCATCTATGCTTGACTGGATGCCTGAGGCCACGGAATAATTTCGAGAGGAAGGCAGTCCCGAGTCTGGAGAATCAAACTCCACTGACTGCTGCTGCTCCACCATGGCAGTGCCCGGGGGCCCTGCTCCCGGTTCCTCCTCCGGCTCTGGTCTGGAATCTTCCATGCTTGGGGGCTTTGGGGGCTCCAGGTCATCCACAGAGATAAACACCTGGTGGGGGAGAACAGATGGTGGGGCTCACACCTGCACTCCAGCACCTTCCCTTGACTCAGCGTCTCCTTCCTGGGGTCACAGTGAGTGAGAAGGATGGACAATTCTCTCTACATCTACTCCCACCCCATGGCCTCCCCTGGGCGCCAAGCCTCCCTTTCTGACTCAGCAGCTGACCATGTGGAGAGAAAGTAGGTTCCAGGCAAACATGACATCAACCCTACCCAGTCCCCTCCTCTGGCTTTTTCCTGGGGCATGAGGAGAAGTGAAACACCAGGCTTCCTGTGGCTCCTGAGGGGAGGTGGGGGAACCTGAGGCCTGGACACTCCATAGCCCTCGGTGGCCCATGTGAGCCTATAAATGCCTGATGTGGTGAGGCTGCCTGCCCAAGGACCTCCTTGTGTCTCAGTGTGGCTGCCGGCACAGCCTAGGGGGCATCAGGCTGGAGGTGTTAAGGGCAACAAGTTCTTCCCTCCTTTCAGTACTAACTACTCAGCAGGACAGGCAGGGCATTTTTCTAGCAAGTGCCTCATCAGTTACACTGGCTTCACACAAGCTGAGGAGAGTGGACACAGGTCACCACCATGGGCAAATCACAGGGAAAAGTAGAGAGACGTACGCAGATTAGTTTTTAATTTTTTTTTCTATTTGGACTATGTAGGGAAAGGGGCGCTAAAGGGAGTTTCCCTTTGGGCAAGAAGCATGGTATCAGGTAAGGCCACTGGCCAGAGCCTCTGAACAGGGCCAGCCAGGAAGGACGCTCGCAGTTCATGAGCCAGCGGGGACAACTGGTAGAGACTTGGGATTTTACAAAGCCCAAGTCACAGGGAAAGACTATCCTGGCCAATAGGGGATTAAGAACAACACATGGGAAAAAAAAAAAAAAGAACAACACATGGGAAAGGAACGGGTGCCTTGGTAGTTGTATTTCTTTAACTCTTGCTCCAGCTTGAGTTTTCTGTTAATATTAGTAAGGAGTTAGTCAAATAGGAAGAATACACATTATCTAAAGCAGCAATTTTAAAGAAAAAACATAAGTTAGTAAAAGTGTGTCCTTAAAACGGAGACTTCTTACCACTTTTAGCTGGGCCCGGCAGCCACAGTTTGGGATGTGTCCACCTAAAGGCAGGGCTGATGCCACAGCACCCAGGGAGGCCCTGAGCCGGCTCTGTGCAGTCAGCTCGGGACAAGGATGACAAAGTCCCTAGTGCTGGGGAGCTCTTGTCAGCAGATGCCAACAGCACCCCTGGCCTCTAGCAACAGCTCTCGGAGAAGTCTGTACCCTCCGAGGACAGCAGAGCTGAAAGGTGACACTGAGGCCCAGAGTTGGGAAGGCAAGTCCCTCAGCTCGTCAGTAGTAGTGGACCTGGGACTAGAAGCCAGGGCTGCCTGTTCTTAGCCTTGAGGCATCTCTATAAGGAGGAAGGACCTCCCGAATCCCCATAAATCCATCTTTCCCTGCCAGTCCGTTGAAACAGAACACAATGCACTATCTCACTTTGTTCTTGCACCACCCAGAGAAGTGGGTTGTAGGGGCCAGTCATTCCGTTTTTCAGTGAAAGAAAATGAGACACAGACACATTAAGCCATTTGCCCAGGGCACCAATCCCAGTGAGGACTAGAGGTCGGGCTGGGGCTCAGGACTCGCCCCCACCCTCTCCCCACTAGGTCCCGTCTGGCTCACATCATTGCTAATGGTGGAATCTCGGTGGATGAGGCGCTGCACATGGCTGTCGATGCTGCTGCCCGAGGAGAACTTGGTGAGAGTGGCTGGGTGAGCCTCCCGCTCCCGCTGCCTCACCACCATCTCGCAGGCCTTCCACTCTGCCAGGACCCGCTGGTACCTTGCTGCCACCACTGCATCCACCTGTACTCGGACCACACGAGACCATGGGGGAGGGGTGCCTTAGGCCCTCCTCTGCAGGGGCTGGGACAGCTACAGACTAGGCTTAGGACCCTGGCCAGGTAGCTCAGTTGGTTGGTTGGAGCATCATCCTGATATGCCAAGGTTGGGGGTTCCATCCCTGGTTAGGGACATACAATGAATGCATAAATAAGTGGAACACATATCAGTGTTGCTCATTCTCTCTCTCTTTAAAAAAAAAAAAAAAAAAAAAAGACTAAGCTTGGGCCTACCCTTAACGTTATCTTCCTCTGTTAACTGCTTCCTCAGCCATGTTTGAAGAGGCTGAGCCTTCTGAGGCCTCTTTTCTCAGGTCCAGCTCCCCGTCTCCCCACGTCCATGGGAACAGGCTCCCCTTACCTGCTCCATTTCCTTCTTGCTCATGCCAAACTTGTAATGGCCAAGCAGAAAGGGCCAGACGTCCTTGCGTATCTCGTGCTCCACACCTCCATAGTAAACTTGCCGCAGCAGCTCCAACTCCTTGTAGTTCTGAGGGACCCAGGGAGTAAAAACTGTGCAGCTCCCACACTCACTGGCCCCACTGGGTGACCCCATCCCATGGAGAGCTAGGGCCAGGAACAGTGGGCCAGCCACTCTGGTGAAGCCCAGGGAAACCCTGCTCTGGGGCGGTCACATCCTCCCCACTGTACATTAGAGCTGCATGAGATCTACTTCAGCCCCTCCTCTTGCAGGGCAAAAACGTAGCCCAGAGGGATACAGAGATTTGCCCAAGGTTGTGGGGTAGCGTGGAAGCAGAATGAACTCTCCATCCAGTGCCTTTCCCGTGGAAACCTACAGCCCCAGCTGTCTGCGAGTCTACCATGACCCAGGCCACCCCAAAGCCATCAGTCCTGGCCTGTCAACCTGAACCGCTACTACCTTTTACCTGAATGCCCAGTTGCCCTGTGAAAGCTGCTCCCAGAGCAGACCACTGCCTACCCCAGCCCCTTGACCTGAGCTCTGGCCCTGGTACCCTAGTGTGCACCTTTTCATCCTTCTGATACTTGCTCCACACATCCTTGGTGAGGCCCCCTGTGGCCCCTGGGGGCCGGGCGGGAGGGATGATGTTGTGATGCACCAGCGCTGACAGGTGGGTGCGCACTGTGGACAGGTGGCGGCAGTACGCCAGCCCTGTGGGGGGAGGGGGGGGGTTGGTGAGCCAGGAGGTTGTGACCATGGTGCCTCCCCTCACCCTGCCTCCCATGGCCCCACCTCACCCCACACTCACAGCCGTAGAAGGCCCGAGACACGATCTGCCTCTTCATGCTCTCACATAGTAGCCTGAGGGGCAACCTGTGGAATCAACCTGTCTCAGAGGGCTGTGTCTCTTCTGGTGGGAGGAGGATGAAAGTAAGACACTCTGGGCAGTGCAGGGTCGGGGCAAGTCCGTAGCCTAGCAACATGTCAGGGGGCTCCCTGTGGCTGACAGGCACCCTGGGTAGAGCTACTAGGGGTCCAGCCTGACCTCCAACCACCCAGGGGACCCTGGCACCCTGGGCACCAACTTCACCTCATGTTGGTGAATTCTGGTTTCCTCAAGTGAAAAATGGAGAGAAGCATCTCAGAGTCATCAGGAGTAGCAGGTCTAAGCAAGTAGCCAGCAAAAGCATCCATCCATTCTGGCACATGGTCCTCACACAAGCACCCTTCCTGGCACACGCACAGATGTCCAGATATCTGCCAAGTGTGCCCACTCATACACCCTGATGATGGGATCTAGGTCCACACTGGGAACACAAGGCCTGAGCACCTACTATGTACCAGGCACAGTTCTGGGTACTCATGTAGGTTATATACCTCATTTAGTCCTCATAAGAATGGTAGGAAGCAGGTGGTATGATCCCCATTTTACAGGTAAGGAAACTGAGGCTCAGAAATGTGGAGGCTTATAGGGACTCAGTAATTTGTCAAAGTCACATGGGTAGCAGAAATGAAATTCGAACCCAAGTCTGACCAATTCGAGGCCACCGTGTCAGGCAAGTGACACTAGCACATGCACTAGATGGTCACATGCCCAGAGAGGTGTCCTCCCTGCCCACTCACCGGTCAGGGATGCAGCAACAGTGGCCGGGAACTGTGTATGGGGAGCTCCCGGTGGAACAGGAGAGGCAAGATGAGCCCTGGCTACATAGAGGTTCTGGGTGCCAGGCCGGCAGGCTGGGCCCAAAGCCCTGCATCTCGATCATATCACCAGCATCTGAGGGCAGGAAAGGGGCCAAGGTCAGGGCCTGGCCAGCCTTCTCCCCAGCTACCCTGCAGCATGCCCATCTCTGTGCCCAGAGCTGCAGCATGATGCCACCCATTGGTGGAAAGCCACAGGGGTGGCACTGACCCCGTCCAGAGCCCAGAGATGGCTTCGGTGAGAGGGAGGTGCCTGACACTTCCCCACCTCCGCCTGATTTTTCTGCGAGTGAAAGAATACTTGAAGTGAGTTGTGAATGATTGTGCTCTCTCCACCTTGCTATCAGCGATGGAAAACACTTGCTTTTCTAGAGGAAAGAGAGAGCAAGAGGAGCAACAAAAGCTTGAGTCCCTAAAATGCTGCCAGCTAGCATGGCCTCTGATGATTCAGCCTGGTCCTTTTGGACAAACTCTGAGAGGCACAGGAAGATGCCTGGGCCCACAACATTGTACACTGTCCTGTACCAAGAGCCTCCGCTAGTCAAAGCCCCTGAGGGTTCCAGATCTCGTAGCCAGTGGCTGAGGAGGGTCCGGGCTCCCTGCCCAGGCCAGCTCCCCAGGGTCCTTCCTGGGTTCTCCATCCTTGTCCAGCCTGACTGCACTTAGCACAGTGGCCCCCTACAAACACACAGGTGGGCTGACAGGAAGGGCAAAATGCTCATGGCTTCCAGGCCACCACTGGGATGAGGGGGGCGGCTGGACACACAGCTCCACCAACCACCCAGGAGAATGTTCCCAGGTACAGCCTCAGGAAACATCTCCTTGGACACATAGACACCAAAAGTACAATAATAGATGGAGCTTCCTCAGCCAGCCCATCTGAATCAGAACTCACGACCACTGAGAACTTCTAGGGCCTGAGCGGGGCACGTCCAATGAGGCACGAACTCGAAGCAAAGTGAGGGCAGAAGTGAAAGGACTAGAAGGTGATGCTGGGAGGGAGGGAGAGAACAGAGAAGAGTGAAGAGGGAAAGAGAACTGCGTGTGTGTGTATGTGTGTGTCTGTGAGTTGAGAACTTCTCTCATGCTGAGTCTGGAGCAGACCTAGATCTGCCTGCTGTGCGAGCCCAACTCCAGGTCTGGGTGTGCCTTGGTGGGAAGGGCTGAGCTGAGCCCCCTCCAGTCCCCTCAGAGGCTGCCCAGTCTTGGCCAGGAATCTCTTCCCAGGCCCATGGTGGGATTTTTGTAGCGATCTGGCCCTTCAGCTCCACCAGGAGGCAAATTAAGGGAACATACTTAGTGTGGAGGGGCTGCGGCTCTGGGAATGAGGTGTTGCAAGCCATGCCGCAGGCTCAGGGAAAAGGTGGGGGTAAGTGCAGGTGGGGTAGGGTAGGAGCCCAGCTCACGCCCAGACAGCAGGCAGGAGAGAGGCTAGTCTTGAGAGGACCTGAGGTGGGAGCAGGCCCAGCCAGGCAGGCAGCAGGCAGGTGGGCAGGCAAGGGGGGCTGCAGGTGCAGAGGGCAGAGGGTGGGCACATAGGGAAACGAGCTCATGCCCAGAAAGCAGGGCTCAGCTGAGGCAAGTCTCCTGGGTCAATGCTCTTCACCTTAATTCTCCAGGAAGGAGCTGAACCAGCCAGCATTGCACACTGCATCTCTGAATTAACCCAGTGCCAACAGCTGGAGCTCTGGAGTGACCGGGCAAGGGGCAGCAGGCTGGACGGGGGCTCTGCTGGGTCAGCTTGGACTCTGACTCTCTCCTCTGAGCTTGAGGAAAGTTTGAAGTGAAACAATCAGGGTGGTTGAACCCCACAGCCCCTAAGACTCCGAGTGAAAGGTGCCTGGCCTGGAGCAGAATTAAGAGTGAATAGCATCTCTGCTCTGTGGGAGGCAGCAGGAGAAGGGGAACGGGAAGGAGAGGAATCTGGACACCCGCCACTTGATTCACATGCACAAGTCAAGCATGTTGCAGGCCTGAAAAGCAACAGCCAGCAGGACGGACTCAACAGTGTTGTCATTATGGACTGGAGTGAAGTTGGGGGCTCTCACCCCATCTCCCCCAACCACCTGCTGATTCTGCTCCTTCCCTTCCCCCAGTACTGGAGTCCCAAGGGTTGCATGCTGGCATACTGGGGGTGTCTGGCCCCCAAGTTCCCTAAGAGAATTCTAAGACAAGTCCTGAGGCCTCTGTATCCTGTGTGTGGTCCGGGAGGTTCCTCTGACCCTGGAGGCCTCAGCATTAAGACTGTTTGGGGATGGACTTCCTATCCTCAAGTCTTCCAAGACAGGAGCTCAGTGGGAGCCTCCCAGCCTCTAGCCTGACTACCAGTTTATGAGGGTGAGAAAGGGTCAGCCCAGGTCCTCCTGACTCAGCCTTCCCACATTGCTTAAAGTCAGTAACGTGTAACAAGCATCCGCCCCAAGCCCAGGCTTGCAAGGAAGCAGGTGGCAGGCTGTGTGCAGGCAATACACACCACAGTGAGGCTCCCTGTGTTCCCGCCCGGGCTGGCCTGCACGTCCGGCCGGGTGGCTGGGACAGAAGGTAGTCACGAAGGCAGGCACGTGGGGAGTAAGAGGTCAGCTGACAGGGTGGTGCTGAGCATGTGCTAGGCATGTTCCAGGCCATGGGCTTGTTGTCCAGGGACAGAGACTCATTACTGGCTTGGTGACTGGGCTAAGGAACTGGACTCTTGGGCAGAACTTTGTGAAGAATAAGGGGAGTATCACACACCCTGAGACACCCTCTGTAGGGGCAGGGAAAGCGGAAACAATTAATTCCATGGCATGGGAATGGGAAGTTCCCCTAAACTCCAAGAGAACTGGCCCTTCGTAGCCAGTGCCCCTTGAGCACCCCAGCCTAGGCCTCACACGGTCCCTGACCAATCACACTCCAAAGAATGGGGCTCCCTCTCCACTAGCCTAGTTCTGTGCTAAGATGGATGATGGATGGAAAAGCAGTCGTGGGCACTGTGCTGTCATTTACAACAAAGGGACCTCTGCAACCATGTATCTTAAGGTCTGTGAGGGCAGAACACACCTGACTAGATCCCTGGCAAATATTTCCAGATTTCATACTAAAGCACCAGACAGTGCCTGCTGGAGCATCTAGGCCTGCTGGGTAAACTGAGCTCTGGTTCTCTTTCCATGGTGACCCCAACCCCTCACTTGATCCACTGGTGACTCCTGTGTGCATGTGCTGTCCAGTCTCTACCCCTGCCCAGGAGGGGCCCAGGACTTCTGTCCTGTTTCCATTGAGTCAGGAGTCAGAGGTGCAGGGCCCAGAGGCAGTCTGCCCAGCCAGCAGGAGGGAAAGTAAGAGACACTGTCTTGGGTTTGCTCGAATGATACCCAGGAATGGGAAAGGGCTCAAACAGCCATTCAGGGTTTCCAAGGGGCAGCCAGACCATCAGACCTTCCCACCCAGTGGAAGGTCTTACACTCTCCTTACAGACTCAGTGGGGAGCCCCGAGCCAACTGCATGTCATCCCATCCCATCCCATCCCATCTCCTCTTCCGGCCAGCGCCTCTTTCCACGCTCCCCGGCCTGCCTCTAGGTGGAAGGGAGACACCCTGGATGCAAGTCCCATAATGCCAACACTGCCGTTTGAGCCCCTGCGGTGGGTGGCAGGTGGGCCCAGGAGGGTGGGGCAGGAGGACAGGGTTGGGTCAGGGAGAAGGGGAGGGATAAAAACCTTTCATCGGATTGGGAGCTGTGAGGTTCCGCGAGCAGATCATTGAGAGCATCGCGTGCAGTTTATCCTCCTCTTCCTCATCATCGTCCACCGAGGCCGCTCGGCTGGCCGCTAGGTGGTGGTAGTTAATAGTGACTGCTCAAAGAGAACAGCAAGAGAGGCAGAGCATAAGGACCCTGGTCCTGGGGCAGGAGAAATGGGACTCCATCCTCATGGGGAACAGGCAGCATGGAGTCTGGGTCACCCTGAGCCTGCAGAGCATGGAATGGTGGGGCGGGGGGTGTCCGGAGAGTCTTGTTGATTTACTGGGGAGGGTTTGGAAGAAAGTGGGGGGATGGCGGCAGCTATAGAGCTCCACTCTTTGGAGAAGGCTTTCTCTAGAAAGAACAGAGAAGACAGAACTGATGGGGGCAGCCAGGGTAGTGAGAGACAGGGACCAGTTGGGACAGGCTGGCAGCTTGGGAGCTCCCCAGCCCTGGCTCAGGCTGGGCACTACTGTTGGCAGATGGAGCCTGACCCTTCTCCAGCTTGTGTCATCGACAGGCTGGGCCCAATGGGAAGATCACCCCAAATCCCCCTCTTCAGTCTGTAAGTCCAACCTTCTCCTCCAAGGGTTTCCCAGAGCTGCTCTTAAGGAGACTGAGTCACCCCACTGGGTTTCAGCTCCTTGGAGCCCCAGCCTGCCCTCTAGGGATGTGGGTCTTGAAGTAACCGGGACTGGGAAATGGCAGGGCTTGAAGAGAGGACGTGCAGGCTTAATAATCTAAGCCGAGCAATAGCCCAAGCTTAAGTGCCAGGCTTGCAAACATGTTTGGCAGAAGATGTGTCTTCTAGTCAGGCACCTCGGGGCGGGGCGGGGGGGGGGGGGGTTCTCCACATCTTGTGCCATCCAAGCCTGTTGGGACTACTTGTGCTGTGGGTATGTATTTGCAGTCTGGGGAATCTGTTAATACAGAGACAACATGTTGACAACTTATTGGCACAAGTTAAGAAATTTAGGGAGCAGGTGGTCTGACTGGCAAATGATCTGGATTGGCAAATTTCCTGGCCTTCTTCCCAAAGATCAGTGAGTCTGGCCTGGAGAACCTGTGGGGGGAGGGGAAGAGCACTCTGCCCAGAAAAGGAACTCTGGTGTTGGTAGGTATCTATTACGCCCAGAAGTGTATGTGCAGGGGGCACAGGCCCCAAAGTGCCAAGCCCTTTCAGCCCCACCCCTGTCCTGCTCCAAGCCGAAAGTCTCACCCTCTTCAGATGCACCCCCTACTCCAGCTTCAGCTCCTCTCACCAGTAGCTGGTTTGAGGAGGGTTCTGGCCCCAGTGGAGTCGGTGAACAATCTGCATCATCCTAAAAGAAGCACCAATCCCGCACCCAGGCCACGCTGTGGAGGTCAGGCAGTGGGCCGAGGTGAAACGGGGAGTTCTCTGCCTTCTATACTAGTCTCACCATATCTTTACCCCTGGGGCAGGGCATGAAAGGATGACTGGGAGAATACTACACAGAGATGCATGGGTCAGCTAAGCCAAGAGTCTTAGGGTGACAAGGAAAGGAAAAGACAGCAGGTAGAAGAGCAGCACCTTCTCAGGGAGATGACCTGCAGGACAAAGGTGCAATGAGAGGCTAAGCCTTGCACCACCGGTCTTAACCTGGCCTGGGCATGGGCCTTGCCTGCTGCCCCCACCCCGGGGGTGCCAAGCTCCCCCACCTCCCCGAGCATCTTTCTCCTCTGCAGAACCAGTGTGGGACACTCACTGTGCTCGTGTCTGTGACCAGGGTAAATGATCCGGAACACGTAGTCTGTGGCCCACCCCGTGCCCATCTCCTCCACATCCACGGGCCGCATGCTGCTGCGCTTCCGTAGCCTGGGGAATACCTTCCCCTGGGGAGGAAGAGGTGGGTAGTTAGCCTGTGCAGGGCAGGGTCCACTCCAGGGTACCATCCAAGGCCGCTTCTAGGAACTCCGTGTGGGGAAAGGAAGGGAGGTGGGCAGAGAACCCACCTCACAAGCCACTTCACCCACAGCCTCCCAAGCCCTAAGGTACCTTGCCCTGCTGGGTCCAGAGTGGGGGCTCTAGCTGTCCTCGAGGCAGAAGCCCATTCTCCAGGCAGGACAAAAAGGACAGCAGGTGTCCTCCCTGTGGAAAGTGCAGCGGTGGCCTCTGGATGCCATCCTGGCTCACCAGTACGAGCGTGCCACCATTTTCTGGGGGCAGAGGGTTGAACACGGGTGAGTGAAGCCGGGCCTCAGAGGCCTCCCAGCCATCATCGCACCCAGTCTGTTGGGCCTGGTAGGAGGACACTGGGGCTAGAGTGTGAGGATGATGAAAGGAGAAGGATGCCTGCCCCTAGGGCAAGGCACTTTTCAGGGGGCCATGCATAGTGTGTGACTGGGAGAAGGCAGTCTCTCTTCCCTCACCCCTGCACCCAGGACAAGGGAGACTCACTTTGCTGGTGGCAGTGGATGCAGACAATCTGACTGAAGGGCACAACCAGGGCATAGTCCCAGTAAACGCTGGAAAGAAACCAGATTGGTGTCACTATGTCCCAAGACCAGCCATCCTGCCTTCCTCATCTCCTGGCCCCAACACCCATGAAACTACCCTGAAGACAGGATTACTATAGCCAAGAAGCAATTTCAGCCAGCTGTGTCCCTCTGGGCTCTGTGCAATCCCTGAGGCCTGGCAGTCTCAGATGCCTAGAGCTTGGCTCAGGCAACCCTCTTAATGCCCAGGCCTGGCCTGGCATTAAGAGCTTGGGAATATTTCCAGGCAGCCTCTCTCTGAAATTCTTGGCATTGGATACTGTGTGAGGCCTGTCTCCTGGGGCAGACTGGGCCTTTCCATCCCCCTGCCTGGTGGCAAGCTCTCTCGTTCCCTTCCCTGGTCCCTGGGAGTGAGTCCCAAAGCCCCCACCTCTTTTCCAGCTCGGAGTCCCCCAGAGTCCCGTTCATGAGCTGGTTGGGAGTCCACTTCAGAGTTAGGTTCTCTGCAGACTGGTGCAGGGAGAGGTAGCCAGGGACAGCCTCCATGTCCTCCTTCTACAGGGAGGAGACACATCAGAAGACAGAGACGATGAGGAGCTGAGAGGCTCCCAGCGATAGCCTAGGAAAATGAGCTCCAAGTGGGAATGGGGGAAGCCACCGGGTCCTGGAATGGCAGCCAGGTGAAAGCAGGGGAGAACACGAGCCACGTGTGGATGTGGGTAGATTCTCTTCCTGGCTGGCCTGGCGCCACTGGCTCTGCCCTGCCAGTTTCCTGGATGGCAGTAAGTCTGGGGCCAGCCATACCCAAGCTGGGCGTTCCTCCTGCCTGCTGGCTGCCATTCTTGCCAGGATGGCTTGGTTCTCAGTTCATCAGAGCAGATGCCATTTCTGGCTCCTGCCAGTTCATGACTGGGCGTGAAACTAAAGTGGGGCTGAGACCCATATCCCCCTTCTCTCTGGTCAGACCCCTTAGGAAAGAGATAATTATGGCTGGAAGGTTCCAGTCCTGAGGCTTTCGGAGGAGGGAGGTAAGGGGTGAGCACTAGGCTTTCCTACCGGCTGCACCAGCACGTTGTTCTTGCCATAGAGCAGCCGAGTCCTCGAGTTCTGGTGCAGGGACTCCACGTACTCGCGGGCGCAGGCAGCTAGCCTATTCTCCGAGGTGCTGCAGCTCGAGTGCCGCTTCCGGATCTGTACAAAGTCCCCATCCGGGGCAATCAACCTGGGAGGTTGAGGACCCCAGAGTTCCGTGCAGACCCTCTCTGGATGACCCTGGGGATCTTTCTGCCCCTAGTTTGCTCTCAGCCACCCTCTGCTCTCCAGCTGTAAACCGGTGGCATGCCCCTGGCATTTATGTGTTCTTGGCAGTAAGTGCCAGTATAGGGAAGAGGCTCCGCCTCTTCCAAGGCCCAGTCTCTGTTTGCAAGGAGCACGGAGGCCAGCTGCTCCCTACAAGCCCGTGGGCATAACATGGAAGAGCACAAGGGGTGGGGAGAGGGATGCCTACTCCGAGGGCTGGACGCTTTGCAGGGGAGTCCTGGCGATGAAAGGGACCCCGGATACGGTGCCTCTGGACCAGCTCATCAGCAGAAGGGTCGGTCCAATAGTGATCGGCTGTCTTGAGCTTGGTGTACTCCAAGGCACAGGGTCCCACTGTGGAGACAGCCAGCCATTCAGATGGTGCTCCCCCAGTACCTGCCCCTAAGCCCACTGACCCAGCAGAGGCCTCTCCGCTTTTAGGCTCACCTAGAAGACAGGCCAAGATGGGACCAAACACAGGGTCTGCCAGCAACGCCTCCTTCTCATAGTACTTGCTGCCAGTGGGAGAAACAGACGGGGGCACTGCTGGGGCTCCCAGACTCATTCTGGGGCAGTCAAGCTCACCAAGCAGGGACATTCCCACAGACCAAATTCTTGTCAATCACCAAGAAGGAATAAACCCATAAGAATGAAACATGGTGGGGTGCCTGGTATGGCCTCTGCTTTCGAGGAGCTATGGGGAGAATAAGCATGCTTGTGGCCTGTGCTGGACAGCCGAGCGTGCGGAGGGGAAGGGTGAGGCTGAAGGGTGCGTGGGGTGGGGTGGCCCAGGCGGGGACATTCACCTGCAGTTCTCCACCAGGTACTGCACCACCCTGTCCAGCACCTTCTCAATGAGCGCTGTGCGTACCCATATGTGCTTCAGGGCCTGTGGACTGAGGGCTGGGGTCTTCCCACTGGCAGAGCCCTGTCTCCGCAGGGCTTCCTGGTTACTCACCAGGGCTTTTCTGCAAAGAGAGGTGGGCTTTAGGAGTGCAAGAGCCCAGGGCCAGGCCCCAGGCTGGGAGTGGAGTCTGGCGCCGTAAGATGAGAACCCAGCACACTGACCAGGATGGGGGTGCTGAAGGCAGGGGGATAGGGCCTTCAGCACCAGCCCTTAGGCTGGTCCTGTGACGCCTTGCAAGAAACAAGCCCAGGAAGCCAACCTGGGAAGTAGCAAATGCTGGAAGAGCAGGAGGGAGGAGTGTGGGGGCCCAGGGCTCACCTGCCCTCTACTTGCTGCTGAAGTTCCTGTACCTTGTGGCAAATCTCCCTAGCCACTGGGCACGTCTTCCCCACCTTGGTGAACAGAGCTGCTATCTTGTCACTGCGCAGGAAGCCAGCGGCACGGCGTCTCAGCTGATGCAGGAGGCAAGCCTCCACCGTACCTGGGCCACAAAGGGAACCAGCACTTGAGCCTGGGCAAGGGGGACCTCTTCCCCACTCCCAGGGAGGGCAGAGGGCAAGGGCAGACCTGACCCAGGCTAGGACTAGGAGGTGGGGTGTCAGTTTTAGCCAGGTGAGCAACATATACCAACCAACGAAAATTCCCCTTCCTGTCTATCTGCCCCTGTCCTGAATGGACCTGTAAAGGCTCTGATGTGCCACATCGTTCATCTCCTGCACCCGTGCTCAGCATCACCCCTGGGGCCGGGAGGACCAAAGTTGCCAGCTACAGATGGCATGAATGGCCTCCACCCACTGCCCACTCACCGGATGGTGGGGGAGGTGCCGGGAGCACACAGCCCAGTAGCCCTCCTGGAGAGCATGGATGATGTGGTTGCTAGGTAATGGGTTCTGGAGAAGGAACTAAAATATTGATGAAGCCATTGCAGAGATCAGACCAGACAGTGGCCCCTGAATTATTGATGAGCCCAGCACCTTAGAGTGAGAGATTTCTATCTCCTATACAGGGAGGGCTTCCCTTCATTCATTCATTCATTCATGTTGTTCGGGGCTGGGCTTCCTTTCCATCTGGACACTGCTTACTGCAGACAGGCTTGCAGGAAGGAAAGAAGGGCTTGGTGGGGCACAGTGGGGAGAAGCAGTGGCAGAGTTGGGACTAGGATCCATGGCCCCAAACCCTCGCCTGAGCTTCCTTCACCTTCTCCAGGTATGTTCAGAGGGCAGGAAGGCACAGGCAGGAGAAGGTGCTCCCTTCACTCCACAGGTGCCCTTTTCATAAGGATTGAAAACAGTGCTGTGTGGGAGGCGGGGAGTCCAACTAACAGGGTCTGAAACTGTTGTGACACTCATACTTTCTCTGGAAAACTTGCGTGACTTAATGCTCCGAATCTGTTTGACTACTTGTAAAATGGGGAATACTTTCATACCCAAGGATTGGTATGAAATGTTATATATCAACAGGGTCGTGCACGCAGGGGACACTTGATCCCTGTCAGTTCCCAACTCCTCACCCCTTTCTGTCCAGACCCTGTTCTACAGCTAATCCAGAAGGGCTGGGATTTCACAAGACCTCTCCCTGGCAGTGACAGGAGAGGATGCATTGGAGACAGGATCACAGAGGTAGGTAGAGGTGCTGTTCTCTTAGAAACAGGGAAAATGAAGCCTATCATTTATTGTGACTGGTGTTGTTAGACTATGAAACCCAGACTTAGGACATAATCACTGAAAACAGAAGTTCTCACCTGTTTTTTGCCTTCATGTTTAGAAAGTGACAGGCAGTCACTGCTGTCTTGTACAAGTTTTGTTTGGCCCTCTCTTGCACTGAAGTTGAAAAGCTGGTGAGTACCTGGAGACTGGCCAGCTCAGTGACAACATCCCAGGGGAGGGGGAACAAGGCAGAATCCCTCCCACTCCTGAGTGCTTCTAGGTAGAGCTCCTTCTTGCCTGCTCAGCTTCAGAGGACTTCATACATGTTCATACAAGGGGGACCCAAAATCCCCAAATTATCTTCTGGAGGACAGGTCCCCTTCAGTACAAGCTTGCCGCAGTAGGCAAGTGTTCTAGGAGCCCATCTGCATCAGTGCACTAGCTGACATTGTTGTGAGAGGCTGTGTTTGGCTTCACTGGCTTTTTTTAAGAGGTTGTGTTTGGCTTCAGTGGCTTTTCTAAAGACTCTTTCAACATATCCGCCCATTTCATGATGGGTGATTTATGAGCACGCATGCCCACACCGTACTGAGTGTTCAGCAGTTTTAGACCAAAAACAGCCTGACATCCATACCCAACCTTCTCTATTCACCCCATCTCACTCTGACTTTTTTGTGGGTTCCCAGATGAAAGAAGACCTCAAAGGGAAACATTCTGCACTACGAAATAAGTGAAACAAAAAATGGCAGCCCTGGCTGGTAGCACAGTGGTTAAGGTGCCGGCCTGCGAACCCAAAAGTCGCAGGTTCGATTCCCCAGCCAGGGCACATAACAAGGTTGCAAACCAGGTCTCCAATCAGGTCTGTGGCTGGAGGCAGATGAAACGCAACCATACATTGATGTCTCTCTCCCTCTCTGCCTCCCTCCCTTCCCCTCTTTCTGAAAATAATGAAATAAAATCTTAAAAAAAAAAAAAAAAAAAAAAAAATGGCAGAAGCTCTAAAAGGCATCAAAATCAACAAGTTCAAAAACCATTTTAAGCAGTGGGAAAAAACGTGTATTGCATCAAATGGAGAGTACTTTGAAGGTGACTGAAGTTTAAACATGCAAGAGTAAATACACAATTTTTTTATAATTGTTTTTTTTGGGTCTCCCCTTATACATCTTGTTCACATGTACATGCAGAAACACATGTCTATACATCTGATGTGTGTATGGGGCATGTGCAGAATCTTTGCTTAGGTGTCCACATATTCCTTTCATAGCAAGTCCCTTTGGTCCCTGGAGACCTTGTGGGCCTGGGGGTTAGTACAGGCAAGAGACCATTTTATTCTGGTGTCTAGGTCCTGGCGTGGCTGCAGCTATAAGTCCACACCTGAAGAAAGGTGGTGACCATTTTCTGGGGTTGCACTCCTCACCCAGGGCAGGAGAGAGGCAGCACTGAACAGGCCAGAGCAGCAGCATGGAGCACTGGTCCTGCAGGGAATGGTGATGTGAATAATGGCTGGGATAATGAGCCATTAACCTTCCCACCTTCCCCAGGAGGTTGAATGCAGCCTGGCTGGAGAGTGTGGGAATGGCAGGCAGTGGCACTCCCATCCCAGCTGGCCTCACCCATCTTCCCAGGCAGCCTCTGAGCAAGCAAAACAGGGTGCTCTGCGGGGAGCAAAGGCATATCGGGAATGTTACAAGATAATACACCGAGTCTCCCTGCTCACCCCACAGCCCCTAAGTTCCTTCTGTGAAACCCAGGGAAGGTGCCCAGGCAATGTCTAGGGAAGAAGAAACCCCTCTCACCCCTTTACTTTTCAAGCAAAGTAAATGACCCTCTATGCCAGGTATTCCGAGCCCAGTTCCAGGGCTCCATTGGCCAGTGATTGTTCAAACTACCCTATTATTGTTCCCTCTTCCCACAGGGTTGTCTCCACAGAGAATTAGCACATGCAATGAACAATGTTACAGAGTGCAGTGTGTAAGCAAAATAATAATATCATAATAGTAATAACAACAACACTAATAATAAGTGAGACCTATTTTCCTAAGAGCGTTTGTGGGTGGGCTTCTGGTGCTCCAATGACCCCCTGAAATTGTGTGTGAAATTGTTGATGTGCTCCAGCATCCTTACAGTGAGTACTTCTATTCTGGACGGAGGACCCATGACTTGTAGCTTCTAAGAGGGGTACCTGGCCTCCAAAAGTTTCAGAACCCTTGCTCTAAGATTTTTAGGTTGAACAGAAACATAGACATTCAAGACTCAGGGATGCAAATATAAAGACTCTCAGTCTCCCTCCCTCCCTTTGATATACAGTGAATGCCCCACTCAGAGCTGCAGTTCCAGAGCCGTCAGCAACCATGTCCACCTCTCCTGCTGTCCTTGCTCTGGCAGGGAGATGCCAGCACAGAGGCCAGGGCCTCTTCTTTTCTCCCATCTGCAGGCCCAGAGCACCAAGCAGGAGAACTCTGGTGCCTTACTCTTCTTCCCACCCCAGACAGCCACCATGACTCACCTCCCAGGGGGAGGGCCATGGCAGGAGACACCTGTCACAGCTAAAGCACCAAGTCAGCAGAACCCATCTCCCTCTAACTGGCCTGTCTGGGCCTGCTGGTCACCAGGATATAAAGGCTTTCAGGACCCCCCTGTGCCAATGTGTCTGGCGCACTCTGGGTGCACCAGAACGGGGGTGAGCAGTCCTGACAGCATTCAGCTCATTTCATATGGGGACACTCAGGCTGACTAATAAAATCCAACAGTTTTTGTTCATTACTTGGGGTAGGAATATTTGGGTGAATGAATCAAAACAGAGAAATAGAGACATGATTCAAGCATGACGCTCTTATTTCCTTACCTTGGCCTTCTGGTGGCCATCTTAGTTCTGGAGCCAGATGGGCCCCAGGTACCTTCTCTACTCTGTCATGCCACTGACAGGAATACTCAGGGAACTGCACTTCTGGGCAGAAGTGGAACTAATTTTAGCTCTAGCACCTTGCTGTGGACATCTTCCTTCCCTCAAAAGGTAGTTCCCAGGGAAAGCCTGGGAACTACAGGCCCAGACTAGCCTTGCAACTCTGTCTCTCCAGACATGTCCCTAATGTCTATTAAGTTACAGGGTTAACAAACCCTAAAAGGGTGAAGACTCTTAAGTGCTAATAGAATCCAACAGGGCCCCCTCCTACAGACCCATTACACACCAATTTAACCATTCCAAGGAGTCCAATTTGGAACAGAGGAGATATTGGTAGATAGAGATGGAAAGGACCTTGGAAGTTCCTGAATCTTCTCATACCTCGCTGGAGGGAGGGCTGATTGGTACCAGCCCTCTGGAGGCAATGCAGCACTATCTATCAACATTACAAGTAACCTCTGACCCAGTAACCCCTCTTCAAAGAATCTAGTCTACAAAGATAACTGCAAGGTTATTTGGTTGTAACAGCAAAAGGCTAAAAATCATCCACACGTCCATCAGCAAAGGACAGGTTAAATAAATAGGGTACGTTCACAGAGGAGAATATTATACAACTCTGAAAAAGAATGGGGATGCTCTCTGGAAACTAATAATGGAAAAGCAAGATACAGAGCAGTACGATTGCATGGCCCTTGATTATACAAAGGGTGGGATAAACAAGGAATGTAACATTTTATTACTATAAAAAAATTTGGAAGGGTATAAAAGAGACAAAAGTGGTAGTGGTTACCTGTGTAGGAATTGGTAAGTGAAGGGAAAGCAGGGAAAGGGGGCCAGGGAAAGGAGCAACACTTTTCACTGCATATCTTTTGTATAATTTTGATTTATGAACCAAGTAGATATAGTACCAATTCAAAATAATTATAATAATTAAGTAGATGCCCATCCAAGCCAGATACCAGTTGTCCATCATGACATGGTACCAGAGATTCTTTCCAACCTGGAGGTGAATCAAAACTCACAAAACCCACAGACACCCACCCATTCCTTCATCAGCTCCCTCAGCAAACAGGGTCTCTCGATTTCCCATCCCAACAGCAGCATCTGGGCTCTGCTTAGGACAGCCACAAGTAATCTGAGCTGGGCAGGGACCAGAGAAACAACTCAGGGGGCTGGGGCAAACTTAGGTGTCTCTGGAGCCTATATAAATGGACAAAAGCTGTGGCTGCCTGGGGAAATGCAGAAATGGTTGAGAAGGGTCCCGGATTAGCCCAGGGGTCCTCAGAAACAACCTTGGCTTTCACTTACATACCTATGTTGAAAGCTGCGCTCAGGAGCCAAGGGACCTGGAGAAGCCCAGACTGGCAGTAGAGAAACCTTCAAGGAACTAGGCCAGTTGACTGGAATACAGGGCCACAGCACCCAGAGTTAGCACAGCATGACAGGAAGGCTAGGCCTAAGGCTCTGAGCCAGGAGGGGTTCACAACAGGGGAAGCATGTGCGCCAAGTGTTCCCTGCTCTCCCCTCTACCTCTGCTGAGGCAATCCTGCAAGGGAAGAGTTTGGTTGTGGTTGTCACAGAGAGCCCAAGTGAGGAAAGCACCGGGTGGAGCAGTCAGCCACAGGTTTGGGGGCTCGACTCAGAGCAAATTTTTAAAAGCCTTGGATGGTAGAACCAAGACTGTCAGAAGAGGAGCAGCCTTGCTGGTGAGGAAAAAAAGGGTCGGATGGGTGGCCTATTTTTATGGTAGGAACTTCCTCTAACTGCTGATGGAGGAAGTCAATAATTATCTGCATCAATGAGAGGGGAGGAGCAAAGAGGCTAGACCCACATCATTAGCCTCTCTCCTACCAGCTTTCCTGGCTGGTGCTTCCACCCAGGGATTTGTAACTGCTTTCTATGGTAACTAGGGTACATTTTCTCTCAGCCTACACTGGGTGATGGATGATGGCTGTTTGCTGAGGGGGCAGCACTCAGCCTTGTTCAACACCCTAGAATGAGGAGATGCTGCCCTGATATTCCAGAACCACACAAGTTGGGAAATGAAATCCATACCTCACATACCCATTTTCCTTGCCCTGATCGGAATGCAGGGCAGGGTCAGCTGGCAAAGTGCTCCAATGGCTTCCTTGGGAACCAGGCCAGTGATGGCCTCACACAGCTTGACAAGGGACACGCTGTCTCCCAGAATATCTGTGGACACCATGAGTCCACTGTTGGGTGACCCGAGCTATATCTCCACAGGAGTTAGGCAGATAAGGGTTCAAATGCTTTCCTTACTAGCTTTGTGACTTTGTGCAAATCACTAAGTCTCTCTGAGCGTCAGCTGCAACTGAGGAAAAGAACAGGCCCCGCCCCAATGGGTGTTGAGGGACTGAAGGCAACACATATGCAGATGTGCAAACAGCTCCAGGATTACATGCAGCTCACTGATGGTGAACATAAACGTTGGTGCCTTTCCTCCTGAACCCCATGCCCATCCCTTACCTTTCTCCTGCACCCACAGGTGGTCTGGGTGCACTGCATACCAGCCCCTTTCACCTCTCAAGGGCATTGCTCTAGCAAGCATCCTTTCTCTTTCCTATATCTGTTTTGTTTTTAAAAGATTTTGTTTATTATTTTTAGAGAAAGGGGAAGGGAGAGAGGCAGAGAGGGAGAGAGACATCTGAGTATGGTTGCCTTTCACCTGTCTCCAGCTGGGGACCTGGCTGGAGACCTGGCTTGCAACCTGGTTATGTTGCCCTGTCTGGGAATCGAACCAGCGACTTTTGGGTTCGCAGGCCAGCCAGGGCCTCTTTCCTGTATCTTTAATGTTTCCCTATGAGATGCTTTCTATTTGTACATAAATATTCTGTCATTTTTCCAACTTAAAAAAAAAACACAAAAAACCCCACCACCACTATCACCTACCTTGGCCCTATGTCTCTATTCAGAGATGAAACCACTCAGCTGATCCCCTTTATGTAGAATTTCTCAGGAAAGTTATCTATATTCACTGTCTTCCTTCTCCCATCCTCTCATCATCACCCCGCCCCTTTATTTTTTAAAGGTTTTATTTATTTATTTTTAGAGAGAGGGGAAGGGAGGGAGATAGAGAGGGAAAGAAACATCAATGTGTGGTAGCCTCTTACCCTCCAACCGAGGACCTGGCCCACAAGGCAGGCATCCCTGACTGGGATTCAAACTCTTTGGTTCGCAGGCTGGTCCTCAATCCACTGAGCGACACCAGCCAGGGCATCTCCCCACTCATTATGAAAAATTCAAACATATACAAAAAAGGACAATATAACAAATCCTGTGTATTCATTGCCCTAACTTAAGCAATGATCAAGTCATGAGCAATCTTGTTTCATTTATACCAACTCTGCTTTCCCCCAGATTATTTGGAAGCAAATTTTATTTTAAAAATGTTTAAATTGATTTGAGAGAGAGACACATGGATTTGTTGTTCCACTTATTTATGCATTTATTGGTTGGTCCTTGCATATGGCCTGACCAGGGATCAAAAGTGCAACTTTGGCATATCGGGATGATGTTCTAACCAACTGAGCCACCCAGCCAGGGCTTGAAGCAAATTTTAGGCATCATAGATTTTGATCTATAAATATTTCAGTATGTATCTCTAAAAGATGACTCTCTTATTCGATGTGCATAATACTTATTAAACTTCCTGATTGTTTCTGGGGTTCAAATTTCTCTGACTGTCCAGATGCTTCAAAGTCCCAGAAACATGAATCCTCAGATGGAATCCTGAGGAAGGTTCTAGGTGGCTTCATGGGGAAGACTGTAGGATCGCTTTCAAGAACAAAGTAGAATGTCTGGGTGGCAGTGATGACAGCTGCCTTAGTGAGCACCTACTGTGTCCTAGGTTGCATGCAGCGCATCTTTCCCTTAATCCTCACATCCACCCTCTGGGGTAGGTTCAGAGTTGCTAAAAACATATTTAGTGACCAAGTCAGCTGTGAACCCAGGTCTATCGAACTCCAAAGGCTCTGCCATATGCCCTCAGCCATGCCTCAAACCGAAATGAGGGGTGCCAGTTCCCCAGAGAGCCTTCTGTCCTACCCATTCATTTCTGGAGGGAAGGCAGAAGCCAGATACCCTAAGAATGAGCTGTTCATTCAGTGACGGTGGGAAGAAGAGAGAAGGAATCCCTTTCACTGAAAAGAAGCAGACTAAAAACTGCCTGGAGACTGAATGTCAGTGCTAAAATATCTCTGGCTGCAATATCCCAGGTGGGAGAGACGCAATCCTTCTGCAGCACCCGCTTCTCTCCCGGCTCATTAGCATTTACTTGCCATTCCCCAGAGGAGCCATCGCATCCGACCTTCCAGGCTAATGACAGCTGCTTAGCAACAGGGAAGGGAGGCAGGGGAAGTTAATAAAGCCCTGATAGTGTTCCCAGTTCCACAGACTCCACCCTTGTTTCCCATTACAGCTCATCTCCAGCTTGAAGCAGCCCTCAGGTTAACAGATCTTTGATCTGCACAGGGAGAGCCAGTAGCTGGTGACTCAGGGGCTGGGCTGCCCAGGTCTGGCCTCAGCCTGCTCCCACTGCCTTCTGAGGAGAGGAGACAATCAGGAGTCTGAGAACCAAGGTGCCAGGCAGGAACCTCTCTGTGGACCTTGTAATCTGCTCTACACCAAAGGTTAAAATCCAACCTCAGCACCCTATCAGAATGGAACAAACAGAAGTAAAGGCACACCTCGTTTTATTGCACTTTGCTATATTACGCTTCACAGATGCTGCATGTTTTACAAACTGAAAGCAACATCCTCCAGCAGCAAAAAGGTTATGTCTTGCTTTGTTGGGAGTGGTCTGAAGCTGAACCCAGAACACAGCTGAGGTGCTGTGGAGGCAGACACACTCCAATACACCTGACCTGCAAGAGGGGCGGGGAGGTCCAGAGAAAACACTCATGGGCTGACATCTAAATCAAGTATTGCCCTGTTTAGGCACATACATTATTATTACAGATGCAGAGTTCAAAGGAACAATCTGCTGTTTTTTTATTTTGATTTTATTACTATTTTCAGAGAGAGGGAAAGGGAGAGAGGCAGAGAGGGAGAGAGACATCCATGTATGGTTGTCTTTCACCTGCCTCCAGCTATGGACCCGGCTGGAGACCTGGCTTGCAGCCTGGTTATGTGCCCTGGCTGGGAATTGAACCAGCGACCTTTGGGTTCCCAGGCCGGCGCCTATACACTGAGCCACCAGCCAGGGCTGGACAATTTGCTGTTTAACCTTCATCTTAAGCTTCCTGCAAGCCAAAGCACCTTGCCATTTGATGGAAGGGGTGGCAAGAGATAATCAGCCTGCACCTGGGGGTTCAACAGGCCATAGAGAAAACAAGAAGCATTATTTTGATTCAACACTAAGTCTACATTAAAGTAAAAGTTTCAAAGACCGTATTATGAAACAAAATGCAAACCTGACATGACTTGACCAGTCAGAGCAGTGCTGTGCCATGCTCTGTGGTCAGAGAACAGTACACAGAGAACCCTCCCTGCCAGCCAGGTTTTGCCAGCAAGCTTCCTCATAAGGTCTCACCTGTGGGAGGACTACCTGACCAGTTTTTGGACAGGCAAGTCTAGGAACCAACATAGCAAATATACCACAAATGCACATTGCATACCAGTTCCAGGAATCTCACTCTTACTCATGGGTAAAAGGAACCGCGATCTGGGGCAACTTTCCTGAGTGTACCCAGGGCCAAGTCTTGAATCAAGGGTTGCTCAGTTCCATTTCTAAGGATTGTTCAGCTTTGCAGGAAGGTTCTGTTTCCAGCTCAAATGTCTCTATTCTCAGGAAATTCAGAGAAGCTCACCTTGCCCAGGCCCTGCCCTCCTCAGTCACTTCCTAGCCCTCCTCTAGCAAGAACAGAGGGGCCCAGCACTCCCCAAAGCTCTAGGGAAGGTAATGGGGCTGCTCCATGGTTAATACGGGCTCCACAGTCTTCACTCTGTTCCCAGTCTCTCAGCACCTTCCCTGCGCTCCCATTTCTCCCAGAACAAGGCTGAATTCTGACATGGCTAGAAGAACAAGGCCCAGTATAAGGACGAATCTGCTCCAGACTAAAAATGTATTCCTGAGCATTTTTCCAGGGGGTGAAGGAGACTGGCATATCAGAACCTTCAAAAAGCCAGGGAGGTGGAGTTTTCCCTCAATACATATCTGTTTTTCCCTCTGCCTCCCCAGAAGAATCCCTGATTGTGATTCCACTGTGTGATGCATGGGAATGGCTTGCAGACAGGAAGAAAAGTTGCTAATCACTGCTTTAAACCAACCTGGTTGAGCCCAGATTGAGATTTTCTCACTGAAGACCACTTCTGTCAAAGTGTGAGGATTCCTCCTTCAGTGGGTCTCAAGATGCCCCCGCTTGAGCTTTATGCAGTTGGCAGACCCCCACCCCACCATGACCCCTCAGTGACTGCACTAAGCCCAAGGCAGAAGCAGCAAACTGGCAGAGGCTGGCAGATATCTTTTGTGTGGCTTATACAATTTCTTAGAAAGGGAAATTAGTTATCAGCATTTGAAAACTGGCAAATTTCATATAAAATCCCAGACTTCTGGATTCTCTTAAAAGGCAAACAGAGGTGGAGGCAGGCCCAGGCCGGCATTCACACAGGGGCTGAGTGGGGGCTGCCTCTTCAAACAGGGCAAGCGCCGTCCAGGTTAGCCCAGCCCAGTCCCCACCATGGCCAGCTGTCTCGTAGCTGGACAGCTTACTGGGTGGACCTTTCTCATCTGACCCTGTAGGCATTTAAGTTTGCACTCTTGGGACCAAGACACCTCCTGAGATCCAGCAGAACAGGTTTCCTCTTGCTCCTGGGCTGACTTTAGAACCCTAGCAATTTGGGTCTACTTCATAAACTATTTTTCTTTTGAAAGATTTATTTTTAGATAGAAGGGAAGGAAGAGAGAAAGAGAGGGAGAGAAACATCGATGTGGGAGAGATATATAGATCGGTGGCCTCTCGTATGCCCCAACTGGGGACCTGGCCTGCAACCCAGGCATATGCCCTGATTGAGAAACGAACCAGCAACCTTTTGGTTTGCAGGCTGGCATTCAATCCATTGAACCATATCAGCCAAGGCCATAATTTTTTTTCTATTTCAGCAACTGAAACAGGTTGAAAGAAGAGAATCATTCCTTTTGGGGGTGATACCCTGCCTGCTGGAGTGCTGGGCTTTCAGGCAGAAGAAAAAAGCAAAAGCCCTACTGGTTTCTAGGGGTCCCTGGGCTGGTTAGAAGAGAGCTAATGGTTTATCCTCAACCTAACTGGCCTAATGTGGGATGCCTATAGTTTTTTTCCATTTCTCTTTCCCCATTCCCTGCTGGCCACCCACGTGCAGCACCCAAGCACAAGCTGTTTATGCTAATTCACTGCTTCCTGTGTTTGCTGTGGATGGTCTGGACAAAGCCTAGTACCAAACCACTCAAAATAGGGATGCCAGCAGAGCCCTTCTGGTGACAATGACAGACAGTGGCTGGTGTCAGGGGAATACAGCACAAGTAGAAAAGAATTGAATTCTAATATTCTTCAAAGCCATGTACTGAGGGACTAGCATGCTTTTCCCTAGCATAGGTTCTACCCAAGAAAAGACTTCCTGTAAACCTGGGAATCACTACATCATCTCAAGGAACAGGGAATGTACCCAAAAGGAAGATGGTGGGAACTCAAATCCTGCAAACCTATCTCCAGCCTCAACACCAAAGGAGAAGAAAAGACAGGCATTTTCTGAGTTCTTACAATGCTATGAATGTTTACATACCTTATCTCAATCCCTACAAAAATTCCTTGAGGTGGGAATCATCACCCTGATTTTGGAGGAGCAAACTGAGAATGACAGATGTTAAGAAACTTGTCCAAGCCCTGGCTGGTGTGGTTCAGTGGTTTGATTCCCAGCCAGGGCACATGCCTGGGCTGCAGGCTAGGTCCCCAGTTAGGGGTGCATAAGAGGCAACCACACATTGATGTTTCTTTCCCTCTCTTTCTTCCTCCTTTCCTCTTTCTCTAAAATTAAATAAATAAAATCTTTAGAAAGAAAGAAAGAAAGAAAAAACACTTATCCAAGATGACTTCAGAAACAAGGAGGCCACCAGGATTTGTGTGAATCCTCAGTCTATATCACTCAGGCTTTGCTCGCAGGCCAACTCTCCCACATCTCTCTGCTTTGTTTTTCTTCATAGCTGTTATCATACCTGCTACTGCATGATATATTTATGTGTGTATCCGTTTTCAATCTGTCTCCCCATAGAATGTAAGCCTCTGTGACAGAGACTGCCCATCTTGTTACTGTTGTTTCCCTGCCTGGAGAATAGCACCTGGCACCTGGTGGATGTTCAGTCTTCAGGGCTGGACTAATAGAAAGGGCAGCTCTATTTGCCTCACCATGCTACTGTCAAAAAAGTACCCCCTTCTTACCTGCTCTTTCCTTCCTTTCAGTAATGTCCAACCTCCCTCCTAACCCCAATCTCAGAGACCATGTAAAACAGAGAGGAGGCAAATGGCTCTGTGTTCCCTCAGGAAGGGAATTGCAAGGAAGGTTAAATCCCTGGAAATCCAAGAAACCTCTGCTGTGTGTAGACAGGATTGCGCCAACAAAGGCAAAACTGTTCATGTTGTAGGGGAAATGATAATTTATTGCAGACTTTCTCCCTTCTAAGGCAGAAAGGCATTGGCTATCCTGCATATCCTACACTCATGTTGTTTTGTATCCAATCAAGAGCTTGGGATGCTGAAACAACACATGTGGGACAAATTAGAAAGCATTCAAGAAGCACAAAGCTTTCCCCAAAGTTAATGTAAGGATACACCAAAGCAGTGGTGCCCAACCCCTAATTACCTAGGATAATGCTTCTTAAAGTGTAGTCCCTGGACCAGCAGCATCAGTATCATCTGTGAATTTGCTAAAAATGCAAATTTTTGCCCTGGCTGGTGGCACAGTGGATAAGGTGCTGGCCTTCAAACCCAAAGGTTGCTGGTTCGATTCCCTGCCAGGGCACATAACCAGTTTGCAAGCCAGGTCTCCAGCCAGGTCCGTGGCTGGAGGCAGGAGAAAGGCAACCATACATTGATGTTTTTCTCCCTCTCTGCCTCTTTCCCTTCCCCTCTTTGTGAAAAATAATAAATAAAATCTTTTTAAAAAATGCAAATTCTCATGCCCACCACAGACCCACTAGAATCAGAAACTCCAGTGTTGGGACCCAGAGATCTGTTTTAATAAGCCTTTCAGGTCACTCTGATGTATGCTAAAATTCAAACACTACTGTTTTAGGGGCCTAGACATGTATAGATACCTGGGTCCTGAAGATCCTTATTCAGTAGGTCTGGGATGGGGCCCAGGGAGATTTCAAAAGCTTTTGAGTTGGCTCTGACTTGCACCCAGTTTTAAAAACTATGAAACCTGAGGTCTCATCTTTCCCTGGCCCCAGGACAGTGTCTTCAGCTTTAGAGCCATCTCCCAACCTCCCCCAGTTACTCACTCACCACACAGAGCAATGATGTGGCTGCTGTCTTCATGCACAAACTTCCTGGTGACAGCCTCCTCCATGATTTGCTTCACCTGTGGACAGGAGGACAGTAGCATCACTTACTTTTCTGATCAAAGGCTTGTGGGCAAGTAAATTGCTTGGCTGTACTGTCCTGAGTTTAGACACTTGCATCTTGGAATGGCAAATGGGGAAAGAGATACCATAAATCCACCAACCAATCAATTGGAAGTTGTGCCCACTGTGGGTAACAGGGTTAGGATGCTGTTTGCTGATCAGTACTCAGTTGGAGAAAGGCTTCTGGGCCTAAAAGACTCACTGCCTTTTAGGGACAAACTGTCTCAGTTCAGGCTGCAAATAAACAACCTGGCCCTCCTCTTCTCCCCCTTCTCTGAGGTTAGGGGTAGGTCCATCTAGGCCTTAGGGGCACACTCCACATGGTCACAAGCTCAGCTTTCTTTCTATCTGGAAACATCCTGATGTTTGGGCTCCTACCCAGATATAAAAGCTTTCAAATACCTTGAAAGGTAAGCAGTTATATCTTTAAGAAAACACTTAAAACCATACCTACACACACACACTTCCTTTATTGATATATACTAAACATATAGAAAAGGATACATAATTATACAACCTGATGAATTTTCAAATGAGCACACCTGTGAAACCAGCATCCAGATCTAGAAATGGAACATGTGAACACGTGATCTGCACCCCCCATTCTACCAAATTTCCATCTAGTCACTCACTACTCCCCTCCAGGATACCCACAATCCTGACTTCTAA
The DNA here is from genome assembly GCA_004026585.1 of Noctilio leporinus. Lineage (NCBI taxonomy): Eukaryota > Metazoa > Chordata > Mammalia > Chiroptera > Noctilionidae > Noctilio > Noctilio leporinus. The sequence goes on from PVIW01005687.1 coordinate 75,030, forward strand.
TGTCGTAGAGTAGTGTTGTGGGTTTTTGTACTTTTACTAGTTGGAATCACTCAGTGTAGTGCTTTGTGACTGTGTTTCTTTTGCTCCCTGGTATGATTTTGAGATTTGTTCATGTGTAGTTGTGGACTGTTCATTCCCCATTGTGTGAACACACCACAAATGACTGGCATTTGGGTACTTTTCCTTTTGGGGCTGCTATGAATGGTGCTGCCATGAACGTTCTGGACCTGTCTTTGGGGGCACATGGATGCTCATTTCTTCGTATTTACATTTTCAGGCAAGAAATTTCTGATGCATATTTCCCACTTTACTAGATTTGGCCAAATTGTTTCCAAAGTGGTTGTAACAATCTACACTCCATCAGCAATATATGAGGTTCTAGGTGCTCCCAACATTTAAGCCAAGCACTTTTGATGTTCTGGGAGAACCTGACAGGAGACAGATACTAATCAGATACAGATATTGACAGGAGACTAGAGGAATGGATTACCTCAAGCCCAGCGTAAAATTTTCCAGATAAAGTAAACTCTGGGCAGAGCTGGGTTTTGCCATTCTTTTCAGACGAGGCATGAAATGTCCTGATGCTGCCCTTGCTCCCAAGTCCTTCACCTAGGACTGTACAGTTAGAAGTGAGGTAGAGCTTCTAAGGCTTGGGGAGTAGAGAGAAAGGAGTTTCCTTGCTGGAAACTGTTCATAGTTAGGTTAGGTAAAGGAGGTTCAGACCAATCCTGTGCTCTTAAAAAAAACTCTTAAAAGCTTCCTAGATTACTCAACCAATGGGTGTTTGCATTAAACAGACGATAACACCACAGCTCAGAGACCCGTAGGCATCTGAAGCAGGCTGACAGGGCAGATTTTTAGGTTAGGAGGACCTACAGATGCCCCTGGGATTTGGATACCAGAAGCTCATTGTGAGACACCAGCCTTGCCTACAATTATCCCCACTGTCTCTACTTGTGAGAGAAGAAAGGATATGTTTGTCTTGAAATTGAGTGCTCAAAGGGGAAGGGAACTGAGTTCAAAGCAGGTCAACCTTTGTCAGGTAATATGCATAGCTGTGGTATATTCTGGACATTCCTCACATTGTTTAAAAATCATTCTTGGTGTTGTACAGCCTTCTAAGTACTGAAAAATGAATCATTGTCTTCTCAAAAATCTTTCCTATCATCTCTGATCAACCCCATTTGGATCACACCAACAATTCTAGCACCTTTGTCCGTAGTTTGGGTATGGCTACTTTTTTGTTCTTGCTTATGCTGTTCATATAAGTCTCAGCCACAAGACTGCTTGTTTCCTGAGTCTAATCACTGAGACTGAGGTTTCCCTTTTCTTTAAGGAGACCAGAGTTGGGGCTTAAGTGCTGATATACTCCTGGACTGAAAAAAAACTTTTTTTCTTGGCCACTTCACAGCAAAGGCACAATGGAGCTTCTCACACGCTGCTGGAAAGGTGATGGCTTCAACCAATTCTTTGCCAATGGGAGGGAAAGGAACAAATGTCAAGGCACAATAGCCAGACCACACAGTTAATATAGAACCATCTAGAATCTTCCAGGATTTTATTAGAACTCTGGGTCTTCTCCAATCCTGAAACTCTAGGAACCATATGGTAAACTTTTATGTGTGAGGTAGATATAATAGATATAATTATCCCTACTTTAGAGATGAAGAAATTAAGATTCAGAGAGGTTAAGTAACTTATTCAAGATCACGCAGAGCTAGGTCCAGACTATCCGAAAATTTATGCATTTCTACCAGATGTTGGCAGTTTTCAAGATCAGTAGATTTAGTTACCAAATAGTCATTGAGTGCCTACTGCGTACCAGGCCCTGAACACAGAAGTAGTGGACAAAACAGACAGTTTTCTGTCTTCATGGAGTGTACACATCTGTCAGTCACAGGGGGTAGGACCGAACTGTTGTGACTCCAGAGGCCTAATCTGTTCTAACCCACTCTGTGGATTTCATCTCTCCAGCTCTCTCATAAGGGGGTGGGTGAGTCATTCCTGTGGGCACCCCCCCCCCCTCCCGCCCTACCAAATTGAAATGGAATTCAAGGCAGGGTCAAAGTAAAGGATGTTGGTAGAGACATGAGGAGGGTGCTTCTCAAAAATGGAAAAAATATCTGAGTCTGAAATACCATTATCAACTCACCCCCTACAATCCTGTGTCTGGGTAAAGAGGTGGGCGTGGATTGAGAAACTGTAAGGTATGCGGGGAACCCTCGGGCAGCTACCACTCAGTCCCCAGAGGGATACCAGAGAAGGGCTTGGGCAAACAGGAGCTAAATCCCCGAATCACGGGTTCCGCTGCTCTAGGAGGCCAGCGCAGGGTCCCGCCCCCTCCCCAGTCCACGCGGAATGAATGAGCAGCTTCAGTTCTTCAGAGATCACCGCCACCCCTCCCCCGACCTCGGTCTCCCAGCTCAGCTGCCGTCACAGGGCGGGGATCTGCAGGATCTCGGAGCAAACAAGCCAGGGAGCACCAGCCCACCCCCTCCGGCCAAGGGGCGCTGACCCCAGATCCGGGAGAGGAGTGGGAGCCACAGCTAGTCCAGGAACCTGCTCCCACCCGAGGCCCGCAAACGCCCGCGCCGGACCGTGGGCGCCGACCTTTCCACCCCCCAGGGCCTCTGGGGCAGGGGACGCAAGTCTGGGGGGGGTGGTCCTTGCCCAGACTTTACCTCCTTTTTCACGTTCCACAGCAGTTTCTCTTTGACTGCGTGCTCCGCGCTGCCCATGGTGCTGCGGCTGGCGCATAGGCTGTGCGGAGCGGCCCCCTAAACCCCCACGCGCCCTCGCCGCCTCCGCGCCTTTCCGCTCAGCTCCCCACGCGCAAGGCGGAGCCCCTGTCCGCAGCGCTTCCCGCCCGCCGCTGCCGTTGCAGCCACTGCCCGGTGCAAAGCTCCGCAGCCATCTTCCGAGCCCAGCACAGACGTCAGGCAGCTGGCCCAGCCCCTTCCCACAGCCGGGGGCGGGGGGTGCACTCAGCTACACCCTGCTACCGCCCGGGCGCACGCCACGCGGGCCGCTGTCATGGCAACGCGCCGGCTCCAGTCCCAGGGCGCGAACCCGCATTGTGAGCGCTTGCAGCTAGGCCAGCACGACAGCGGGGGAGGCGAGGTGCGCACTGGACCTTGCGGCGGGCTGAGAAGAAAGTTCCTCGCTTGGGAAATGGCCTCCATACAGCTAGACATCCCCCCCCGCCCCCGCCCAACATACACACACACACACACACACACAATTTCTATCCTCTCGTTTTCCCGACGGTAAGGTCCGAGGGCCCCATGCACCTCGACTTTAGCCATGGGAAAGGCAGCAGCAATTCTCCGGCTAAAAGGCCGGAGCTCCGTCCTTGGTCTAAGCCCCGGCCCTCAGTTGCAGATTATTTGTAGAAGACCTGAACCTAAAGAGCCTGGCCAGACTCCCTCCTCCGTGGAGATGGGCATGCCCAGTCCGGCCCTTCTTGCAGCTATGTGAGAGGTGTGGGCAAAAGGTAACCTGGACACGCGGGAACTCGTACAGAGCCCATGAAGGTTAAAGAAGAGCTTTTCACCCTATTGACTTTAGCAGCCTTATAGGAAAATAAGGATGAGAAAAGGTTGTTCAAAGTGGTAAAGAGCACGTGCTACTGCAAAGTGAGGCGAGGTGTGTAAAAAACTAAGTGACGGGAGGGGCTCAGCCCTTTTCCACATGAATGGAGAATTTCATATTCAACATCTTCCTCTGTGATGCAACTTGATAGAGCAAAAACTGAAAATACTGGGAAGCAAAACAGCCCTCAGGGGCTAAAAGCGCAAACTTGAAGTCTACATCCGGCGTTTTAAATCCCCTATCCGTAGACAGCCGCTTGAGGAAAGTTTACTAAGAGGTTTTGTGGAGACGCAGGATCGGAGTTCTGACAAGCTGGTGGGCAGGACCCTGGTAAGAAGACAAGCAGATCCCTCGCCCAACCATGGGGAGGACACGCCCCCAAGGGGACCGGAAGTGCCCGGTCTGGAACGGAAGTAGTGCTGACTTGGAGCACGTGAGCGGTAGCATGGCGGCTCACCGCTCTGGTCCGCTTAAGCAGCAGAATAAAGCTCATAAAGGTGGGCGGCATCGGGGTCGCGGATCCGCGCAGCGGGACGGCAAGGGTAAGCATATAGGACTGGAGTAAGGTGGGCTTGTTAGTCGATTTTAACTGCTTTTCGTCATGCGGAGACTCAACTCCTACCTCCGGCCTGGAGCCACTTTAAAGGCTCTAGATGGGTGGGAAGAGGCGTCCTTTCTTGACCTTCTTCTGGTGCCCCGCACAAAAGCCTTTATGATCTCCTTGCAGGCCGTCTAGCACCGAAAATCCTAAGTAAGAAGGTGAGAAAGGAACTCAGCAGAGTAGACCAGAGGCACCGCGCCAGCCAGCTCCGAAAGCAGAAGAAAGAGGCGGTGAGAGGAGCAAGAATTGGGGATAGTGTGGTTTCACAATCGTTGTAGGCGAATAATGCCTCGAACTAGAAAATACGACCCTAAGGCCCTGGCTGGGTTGGCTCAATGGATGAGCGCAGGCCTGTATACCGAAAGGTTCCCGTTGGATTCCCAGTCAGGGCTCATGCCTATATCGCGGGCCAGGTTTCAGGTTGGGGGCATGCGAGAGGCGACTGAAATCTCTCTCACACATCCATGTTTCTCTCCCATACTTTCTCTTTACCTTCCCGTCTCTTTATAAGTAAACGAATAAATAAGAAAATATGACCCTGGGGAAGGGACAGAAGATGGAGAATAACCCTAGAGCACATCTCAGTGTGTATAGGTCTAGACTCATGCTAGAGCATGCTTTGCTTTGGTTCGAGCTCCTGCCCATCTCCTTGATATACCTTCGTTTTACAAGAGAGATTCTGGGAGGTAGGGCATCCGTACTATTGGAAAGGCAATATTAGAAGGAAGTACTGAAACATTGAGATGGTCTCTGATCCTTTGTATTTTCAGGTTCTGGCAGAGAAGAGACAGCTGGGCAGCAGGGATGGCCCTCCTCATCAGGTACTGGTGGTGCCCCTGCACAACAGGGTTTCCCTGTCAGAGGCCTTTCGGCTGCTTCAGGATAGGGATGCTGGAACAGTACACTTGGATGAATGGGGAAACACCCAGAATTTTATGCTGTTATGTCCCTTCTTGAAACACAGATGGTTTTTCACATCTGCAAGACCAGGTTTGCATATACAATGTTTTCTATCATTACATATTGAGTAATGGTAATATTTTTTGTTATGTGCTAGTACTGACCGATTCCTCCTGTTGACTGTCTTATCTCTAGGGGATCTGCACACTGTGCTAGACTTCGCTAAAGTGGCTGATACCATCCTGTTCCTCCTTGATCCACTAGAAGGCTGGGACAGCACTGGGGATTATTGCCTTTCTTGCCTCTTTGCTCAGGGCCTTCCCACTTACAGTAAGTGATTTGGGAATATTGGATGCCATGAAAGAAGTGTATTAACATTTATTGTGCATATATAATTTGCTTCAAGGTGTTTAAAAAATTTTTTTTTGATTACGGTTTACATTCAAAACTATTTTGTACAAGGTGCCTTTTTATTTCTGGACTGCCCTTTGCCCAGAGGCAGAAGAGTAAAGAGTTTGGTTTTACTATGTAGTTTCTTTTTCTTTTTCTTTTTTAATTTAATTTTATTGTTGTTATATTACATCCTTACTATGTAGTTTCTTTAAGGTCACTGAGTATTGGGTTTCCCAGTGAACTCTAGGCTCACAACTGTTGCTTGTTGTGAACTTGCTTGGGGGATTTTCATGTATCAAGGAAGAGGTCATGAAGCTCATTTCTCTCTTGCTCACAGCACTAGCAATCCAGGGGATTTCTGGCCTCCCACCAAAGAAACAAATAGATGCCAGGAAGAAACTAAGTAAAGTTGTGGAGAAGCGCTTTCCAGATGACAAACTCCTTTTGTTAGACACCCAACAGGAGGCAGGGATGCTGCTCAGGCAGTTAGCTAATCAAAAGCAGCGGCATCTTGCCTTTCGAGATCGACGGGCATACCTATTCGCTCATGGTGCTGACTTTGTGCCTAATGAAGAGAATAACATGGTTGGGACCTTGAAGATCTCAGGCTATGTTCGTGGACAGACTATGGATGTCAACAGCTTGCTCCATATCGTTGGACATGGTGATTTCCAGATGAAACAGATAGATGCCCCTGTGGACCCTTTCCCTTTAAATCCTAGAGTGATCAAATCCCAAAAGAACCCAGCCATGGCAATAGAGGTAAGATTGATATTCTTAAAGAAAGACTGTATTATAGATTCATGTGTAAGATGGCCTATGATGGGAACTAATTTCAGAGAAGTAGTGTGCATGCTTAGTAACTTACCCTAGTCCCTGGAGACCAAGTGAGGTACTAGTGAACTACAAGTAATGTTGTTACGTGTTTATTCAACACTGTAGATGCCTTACACAGCAGTTGGTTCTGAGTTTATAGAAGGCAAGATGTAGCCTCTTTCCTCAGACAGTAAGATCGGGGGAGAAAAATGGCAAACAATCTTCAATTGTGAAGATTGAGAAAGTGTGGGTGAGGTGCAGACCTGCTGTGGGAGTTGAGAATGATTTACAAGCTTCACAGAGATCAGACTTCAGCCAAGTGTTGAGAAAGGATGAATGGGATTTATGAGTTTTAGAGCTATGAAAGACTATCCTAGAACATAGAGATAACATGAATTTAGCATCATGAGGGATCAAAGGGTTTCTCTGAACTCTGAAGAAATCAGCTTGATAGGATCAAGGTATGTAATAAACTGATAGGAGTGGGGCCAGATTATGAACAGCCTCAAGAGCCAAAGCAGAGGTATATGAGTAGACTTAAAATGCTAGGAAATTGAACCATTTGCAAAAACTCAACCAGTTTTGACTTTGTTTTATTTTATTTTCATTCATTTTTCTATTTGAGGACTGTTATTTTTGGATGTTTCTGGTTACTATGTTAGATTTAGTAGATTTTTTTATTAATGTTTGACCATCACCTGCTTTGGTTTTAGATTTGTACTGTGGATGCTGTAGCTGATATGGAGGAAGACCTTAAGGTCTTAATAAAAGCAGACCCTGATAGACAAGAATCTTTGCAAACAGAGGTTATCCCAGATCCAATGGAGGGGGAGCAAACCTGGCCCACTGAGGAGGAGCTGAGTGAGGCTAATGGTAATGGCAAGCTTGTTTGTACAATAATTCATCTGGCCGGGAATTGTGGACTTTGTTTAGCTGCTCACAGTAAGGACCTTATAAAGTAGAGTGGGATGAGGATGTATTTATTTGGAGGCCTGTCTCCTCTCACCCCCAAATGCTGTAATGTTTGCATTAAGCAAATATTGGACACAGCTTTGCTCCTTTTCTCAAAATCGTTTGTTACTGTTTCCTTTTTACTTACTTATTTTTACAGAGAGGGGAAGGGAGGGAATAAGTGAGGGAGAGAAACATCAGTGTGTGGTTGCCTCTTGCGTGCCCCCAACTGGGGATGTGGCCTGCTACCCAGGCATGTGCTGACTGGGAATTAAACTAGCGACCCTTTGGTTTGCAGGCTGGCACTCAATCCACTGAGCCACACCAGCTTGGGCTGTTATTGTTTTCTAATGAACAGATAAACAACTTTGGATTCATTGCAAGGTTTATTTAATTGTGTAAGTATTGCTAGTTATGAGCAGCTGAATTTAAATTTGGAAGTAGCAGTCTGTTTTGCTCATAATGTCTGTTAGAGTTTCTCGTGTCTTGCTTAGATGAGAATACCCAAAGTAATAAGAGGAAGAGGGTATATAATTTACTTGGTTGGATTTTTACAGACTTTTTGAAGGAAAGTACCAAAGTGGTAAAGAAGGTTCCCAAAGGAACATCCAGTTACCAAGCTGAATGGATTTTGGATGAGGATAATGAAAGTGATGGGGAAGAAGATGAATATAATGATATAGAACATGAGGATTTCATGGAAGAGGAATATCAGGTAAGAAAATGGCCCTGGCCCTGGCTTGTATGGCTCAGTGGGTTGAGTGCTGACCTGTGAATGGAAAGGTCACTAGTTTGATTCCCAGTCAGGGCACATGCCTGGGTTGTGGGCCAGGTCCCTGGTTGAGGACATGTTGAGAGGTAATCGATACATGTATTTCTTGCACATTGATGTTTCTTTCCCTTGCTCTCTCCCTTCCCCTCTCTCAAATAAATAAATAAATTCTTTAAAATAGAGAAAAGAAAATGGTCTTGTAGGCCACTTCTGTATACACTCAAATACAAGGCAAAGTGTAATCCTGACCTTGAGGTTGAGGTATGTGTGTGGCCTTTTTTTTTTTAGATTTTATTTTGAGAGAGGGGAAGGGGAAGGAGGAAGAAAGGGAGAGAAACATCAATGTATAGTTGCCTTTCACCTGCCTTCAGCTGGGGACCTGGCTGGAGACCTGGTTATGTGCCCTGACTGGGAATCGAACCAGTGACCCTTGGGTTCGCAGGCTGGTAGTAAATCCATTAAGCCACACCAGCCAGGGATGTGTGTGGTCAGTTTTTATTTTATTTTATTTTTTAAAATACTTGTTTGTTTATTTTTAAAAGATGGTCAGTTTCTAAGGAATGACTTTGTAGTTGTTGGGAAATGAGACTTATTTTATAATTGATTCTCAGCATTGATATGGTTTGGATTGGGTGTCTAATAAAGTTATTTTATTCTTAGCTTCATGGGTTTTAGGATAGAGATAGGTGTGGGTTTCTTCTGAAACTGTAGTCTTTTATTCCACAGAGTGAGAGTAGTGAAGAGGAAGAAGAAGAAGAATGTGAAACTGTGACTGTAGGAGAGTCTGTGCATGATGATCTGTATGATGAGAAAATGGATGAAGAGGCTGAGGAAAAAATGCTGGAGAAATACAAACAAGAACGACTGGAAGAGATGTTTCCAGATGAAGTAGATACTCCACGTGATGTGGCTGCTAGAATACGGTTAGTCAAGCCTCAAATCAGTCACTACATTGTAATTTAAAATTTATGTGGCTCAGAGCCATGTCAGTGTGATGCAAAAGAAGAAAAACAAGCCCTGGCTGGTAGCACAGTGGGTAAGGCGCCAGCCTGCGACCCAAAGGTCGCAGGTTTGATTCTTCAGTCAGATCTGTGGCTGGAGTCAGGTGAAAGGCAACCATACATTGATGTCTCTCTCCTCTGCTTCTCCCTTCCCCTCTTTCTAAAAAAAAAAAGAAGAAGAAGAAAAATAGCTTTGACCAGTTGGGCTCAGTTGGATGGGCATCCTCTGTAAGGCAAAAGGTCACCAGTTCAACTCCCAGTCAGGGCACATGCCTGGGTTATGGGTTCAGTCCCTAGTTGGGGCATTTAGGATGTTTCTCTCTTTCCTTCTTCCTCCCTTCCTCTCTCTCTAAAAAAAAAAAAAAATTAAGTCTTAAAGAAAAAGAAAAACTGTTTCACTTCTTAAGAGCTAACATTCTATATGGGAGGATAAGACATACAGCTAGGAAACAGTAATGTATTACCAAGGTCCGGGCTGTGTGGTAGAGACTAATAATGTTATTTTAATGAATGAGAAATACTCAGATTAGTTAGCAAATGCTTCCTATGTAAACTAATACTCAATTAAAGTATATAGTGTTTGGAGATTTGGGGAGTTTTGGTGGAACCACAAGAATAAAAGTGTGAGTGATCATTGCTGCTCCGGGGGTCAGTCTGACTAAACCCAGAAAATTTGCTGGGTATTAGAAAAGGAAGCTTCTTATCAAGGACCACGTTCCTTGGGTTAAGGAGCCACTCCCTGGTAGGTACCAGGAAGCCATTGTAAATACTTTGTTTTCCATGAAAAGCTTGGGTTTGGTTCTGAAATACGTGTTAAAAACTATTCTTAGAGTGTGGTCTAGATTTAGGCTGTTAGGTTATCTTGAGAGAGAGTGATGAGAGTTCTTTATGTTAGAGCCTTTGCCACGATATTGACTTGAGTGAAAGGATAAGTAGCACAATATAAATGTGACTGTAATTTCTTTAAAATCTAGATTTCAGAAATACAGGGGCCTCAAGAGCTTCCGCACATCTCCATGGGATCCTAAGGAAAACCTTCCTCGAGATTATGCTCGGATCTTTCAATTTCAGAACTTTATTAATACCAGGAAACGCATCTTTAAAGGAATCGAGGAAAAAGAGGTTGAAGGAGCTGAGGTATCTGCTTTCCTTTATTGACCCCTACATTTTGCTTTTGTTTGTCAAGATGCCCACTCCTTTACTACTCCTCTTGGCAAGAGTGCCTTATTTAGTTTTGTGCTGCTCAGAGCTGAATTAGAGGTGCCACTGAGTCATTGATAAGAGTGATATTGGGAGCAAAAAGGTATTTGAAATGTTAACTAAGAAAATTTAATCTAAGTTAAGGCATCTGTGAAAGGCAGTTTTGAAGGGTAAGGGTTTTCTTTAGGGGGAGTATGAGACTTTAAACCATTTGGAGAAATGTTTTGTCATTATTGAGGCCTAAAGGGTAACTGTGATTGTTACCTACTTTGCTCTGGCAGGTTGGCTGGTATGTCACACTTCATGTCTCTGAAGTGCCTGTCTCTCTGATGGAGCACTTCAAACGAGGAGCACCCTTGATTGCATTTTCTTTACTACCTCATGAACAGAAGGTTAGTATCTTGTGGGAAGTGGGACTTATGACACTTTCCGACCAATTTTGTCTGAGTCTTAAAATTTTATTTATGACTGACATTTTGCTCATTGGGATGTGAAAAGTGCCTTTCAGGATTAGGAAAATCTTTATGATAGAGAAGTCAGTGATGGTTTAACCCAACATGTCTGAACCTGTCTGAAGCATCTTATTGATGCAGTCTGTGTGGTGCTGAGACTTCTCTGAGATAATTATATTTGTCAGATGAGATTTTTAAATTTTTTAAATTATTTTTTAAAAGATTTTATTATTTTTAGAAAGAAGGGGAGGGAGGGAGAAAGGGAGAGAAACATCAATGTGTGGTTGCCTTTCACCTGCCTTCAGCTACAGACCTGACTAGAGACCTGGCTTGCAACCTGGTTATGTGCCCTGGCTGGGAATCGAACCAGTGACCCTTGGGCTCGCAGGCCAGTGCCAATCCACTGAGCCACTCCAGCCTGGGCTCTCAGATCAGATTTTAACCAAGGGTTGGGAGCCTTAAAGATAAAAGAGGGTTTATGCTAAGGTGTCAATCTCTTTTCTCTGGATGGCCAGCAATCACGTAGGTTGGGTTGGAGTGGAAGAGAAGGGGCTTAAATGAGCATAGTTTTGAGTTGTGTGGTGAGTGAGTGGCTTGAAGTCACTGACCATGTGGCAGATGTTGAGTCCTTGCATGTTAGACGTGGGGATGTCAACTAGTAGAGAAGAGTACATGAAAGCTCAGAAAACCAGCCTATGTTGGCTCACATGCCAGTTGGTGGTGGAGGTAAAAGATGAATCTGTGTTTCATTATCTGTTTTACATCATAAATTGGCATCATCAGTTCTTAGAGTGAACCTGAATAGTTTTGTGTGCCTTCTTCCAGGTTAAGCTGTTCTAGATAAGAAGTTCTCTTTTTCTTACTTGGTCCCTAGATGTCAGTACTGAATATGGTAGTAAGTCGGCATCCTGGCAACACTGAACCTGTGAAAGCCAAAGAGGAGTTGATCTTCCACTGTGGGTTTAGGCGCTTCCGAGCTTCCCCTTTACTTTCTCAGCACACCGCAGGTAACCAGTGGGAACCTTCTGGGTTCTTACGCATCCTGTTGTCTGTTGGGGGACTGTAACTATTGGTGGGGAGGTACAAAATTCAAAGTCTAGGCCTCTGGGTGAGAGGCATTTTTCAGTGTTCTGGTTTAGGAGCCAATGATGTATTTATTTAGAATGTCTGAATTTGTTGGAAGCATCCTAATGATGTAGCCTCTGTGTGGTACTGAGGCATCTGAGTCGCAAGTATTTGTTCCATTGGTGGCTTTACAAAAATGGTGTGTCAAAGTGTGGAACCTGTGGCATTTGATGTGGCAGGAGCAGTGTTGGTGAAGGCTAGTGGGTTGCCCACAGTTGGATGAAGCAAGAGATGTGCAGCTTCAAGAGATGTGTGGATAAGCGTTTGGGGTGGTGACCAGGCATACTTTTGTGGCAAAAGTTGTTGTACTACATATTAAGAGTGGGAAGAGGTTTTGTACTAGTTTGGGGACTTACGAATATCATCTACACTCTCTTAGCTCAGCAATGGTCAGAGGAAGATGATGAAGGCAGGTTTTTTTTTTTTTTTTTTTTTTTTAATTTATTTATTTTTAGAGAGAAGGGAAGGGAAAGGGAAAGAGAGGGAGAGAAACATCAATGCATGGTCACCTCTCATATACTTCCTACTGGGGACCTGATCTGCAACCCAGGCATGTGCCCTGACTATGAATCAAACCAGCAACCCTTTGGTTTGCAGGCTGGTGCTCAATCCACTGAACCACACCAGCCAGGGCTGAAGGCAGTATTAATAGGAGCTCTGGGTAATTTCTATTTTCACCAGCCATGCTGGCTAAATGAAGAATTAACTTGTCTTTCCCTTAAAATATTTTATTTCCCTGTATGTTAGCATTAAAAAAGGAGGTTTCATTGAAGGTAAAAATAAGCTCCAGATAGTCCCCAAGATCAGAGGGCAGCAAAGTATGACCCTTGGGACGTCTTGTTTCACTGCTTGTAAAGGTTGGACATAGTTTTCCTTTTTCATTTTTTTACCTTTGTCTTGGCTGTTTTTGTGTTGTAGTGGCAGAGTTGAGTAATTAGAACTGTGTGGCCACAAAGCCTAAAATATTTACTATCTGCCCTTTTATAGAAAAATGCTTGCCAATCCTCACTTAAGACTAAGAGCTGTTGATTTAGTGGACATATGCTCAAGCACTGATTTTCAAATGAGGTAGGAATGGTATGTATTAGAGCACTGGAGAACTCTTTTTAAACCGAAAATATACTCTAGGCTTCAAGATTCTGTCTCCATTTGAAAAATCATGATAGAGTTGGGTTGTATTTCTCCAGATGTATTGAGGCAGGACAATATTTTGAGAACTAGTGAGGTAAAGAAACACAAGTTATCTTGGGTATAAAAGCTGTAGAAATACAGTTTTTACCTGGATTACCTATGATTCCTTAAAAATGTTTGTGGTTTTTATTTTTTAACCTTTATCATGGCAGCGGATAAACATAAATTTCAGAGATTCTTGACTGCTGACATGGCCCTGGTGGTGACAGTGTATGCCCCAATCACCTTTCCTCCTGCATCTGTGCTGCTTTTCAAACAGAATAGCAATGGTAAGTGGAGTTTGTTAGAGGTAAATAGACTGACAGGTCCCTAACTGATTTTACAGTTTTCTCTGTTGAGGTTTAGGAGCCAAGTGGTATGAAGATGATCATAGTTTTCAGAGTATCCCAATCTCAGCCTTACAGTGGGTCTAAGGCAGGGATGACAAATGGGGTTTGATCTTGCCTGCAGACTTGGGCTTATTGGTCGAGGCTGCTCAGAATGGTATATTTAGGGCAGGTTCTGGGGACAGGCTCAGCAGGAATATCACTTAGTGATATTTACCATGGACCCAGGAAGGCAGCATAGTACATCCATATTTTAATATTTCTCTAAGGTCTTTCATAGATCTTTAAATAGACTAGAGCACCTATTTGGCTTGTAGACTTGTGCTGCTCTGCTCTTGCCCTTTAGGAATGCACAGCCTCATTGCCACAGGCCATCTGTTGTCGGTGGATCCAAACAGGTTAATCATCAAGAGAATTGTTCTGAGTGGTCATCCTTTCAAAATTTTTACTAAGATGGCAGTAGTGCGTTACATGTTCTTCAATAGAGGTAGGTATGAAGGTTGAGATCTGATTGCTTTTGTGGGGTGAGGATTGGGTTTACATTTTGCAGGTGAATGTTGCATCTTGCTCTTCTGTCTGTGTGTTTCATTCTAGAGGATGTGCTGTGGTTTAAACCAGTGGAACTGAGAACAAAGTGGGGCCGCAGGGGACACATCAAGGAGCCTGTAGGTAAGAACACACGGTATTTGGAACCTGATCTAGATTTTCACAATGCTACTACTAAATGACTATTGGGGTAGAAGACCACTGCTAAAATTTTTTACTTTGACCAGCTTGCATGTTTTCTTTCTAGGTACCCATGGCCATATGAAGTGCAGTTTTGATGGGAAACTAAAATCTCAGGACACAGTACTGATGAACCTCTATAAACGGGTTTTCCCCAAATGGACTTATGATCCATATGTACCAGAACCAGTACCTTGGGTGAAAAGTGAGATTTCTTCAAAAGTGCCGGAAGTCGACATGGAATAATGGCTTCAGTAGGATTCTGTCTCATTGCTACTAATTGCAATCTAGGGACAGGAACCTATAGGTTGTGATTGGACAAAGTTTGTGTTGTCCACTTCAGCCTAGAAATCTGCTGTCCCTTTTTGGAGAAGGTTTTTCTTGGCCCTGATAATATGGCTCAGTTAAGTATGGATGTGCTTTCAGTCCTATTTCATCCAAAAAACTATTAAATTGTATTGAAATATCCATCCTCCATTAGGATTTTGAAAGCTGTTTAAAAGGGTAAGATGGCAAGTTAACAGTGATTAGGAAACAAAATTAACAAGTATCTGGAGACACTGAATCCCATTTCTTCCCTACAGATAAATTAAACAAAAACAGATTGATCAGGAGCTGGCCTGTCAGCCTGCTTCATCCAAGTTGCGGAGGTTAAGTCTACATTTCCACCACTGAGCACAATACAAATGTTCTTTACTTCTGGGGAAATTGTTTGAAAATGCTGAGACAGAACAGCAGCCACTCCAACACCAGCTGTAGGTTCAATAAGCAATTTCATCCTCTCCCACACCAGCTGTGTTGCATACTGTTGGTAGAGAAGGAAGTAAGAATTAGTGAAATGGGAGGAGGAAAACCTAGTTGGTGGGCCATTTCAATTAAAGTCTAACTGATACATGGATACATACATGCTTGCCAATGAAGAGCTGTTTTGTTTTTTGTTTCATTCTAACTGCTACTGTTGAGGGTTGTCCCAATATCTAGGGCACTCTCCTACATATAAGTCACCAAGTCCAGTCCCCAGTAGGTGAGTTGCTACTTGCAAGAGAAGTATCTTTGACTTAAAAAGTAATGCCATTACTTTTGTTAATTTCTTTCCTGTTGGAGCCTCACCTTAATTTCATCCTCTCTGACAGTGAAGACATCATCCACAAGGTCCCTTATAATAGGCCAGGTGTTTAAGCCAATGCTGGATTTGACACCATCTGCTATGGTTTCTGGAGGATAGGGATTGGGGGTCAATTCCCCTTTCAGTTTGGACTGGTAGCAGTCATCTGCATTCAAAGGTTCAGCAGCATATACCTTCACACTAGGTCTCAGAGCCTGGGAAGAGGAATATTAGACATCTCACCACTAGCCATAGTGTTTTGCCTGCAGTAAAATAGGCAGCATAGGTAACATATTTCTGACTAAGGGCCTTCTCTGCGATACACATAATGAAAACATGACCTTAAAACAATTTTAAGTTGTATGCTTAATGAATAATGGCTTTCAGTTGCCTAGATCACATCTGGTTCTATTGGTAACTTGGGAAAACAGTAGCCCCTGACTTGGTAAGAGGGATTTCAGGGAAAGGGCTGTGATAGGGTGCCACTCATTGTAATTGTTTTTGTGCTTAGATTAAGAAAAGGGTAGTGAGGCAGAGGAGGGTTTTCCATTTCAAGAGCTAAGAAATGATGGGAAGGAACAGCGATTTTGGAGAAATGTTAAGCAAGTACCACAATGTACTATGATGGGAAATAAAATCCTCTATGCCTAAAGCCTGGAATCTTCCAGAAGTAGTTTCCTTACCTTAATTGTAATCGCTATTCCAGCAACCATTCCTCCTCCTCCTACAGGTACCACCAGTGCGTCTACCAAGGGAACCTTTAGTGAGAAGAATATCAAGTATAAATAGGTCTATTAAAAACCAGTTTTTAAGCCCTGGCTGGTGGCACAGTGAATAAGGCGCCAGCCTGCAAACCCAAAGGTTGGTGGTTCAATTCCCAGCCAGGGCACATAACCAGGTTGCAAACCAAGTCTCCAGCCAGGTCCTTAGTTGGAGGCAAGTGACAGGCAACCGTACATGGATGTCTCTCTCCCTCTCTGCCTCTCTCCCTTCCCCTCTCTAAATATAATAAACAAAAATCTTTAAAATGAAAAAAACAAACCAGTTTTTAATGTACATATTAAATAGTCGATTCTACAGCCAAACAGGTTTACCAGTAGCCCAAATAACCGACTAGGCTTACCTGGTTCAGCACTTCCATGGCAATTGTCCCTTGCCCAGCTATCACTGCAGGCTCCTGGTTGGGATGTACCATGATGCCTTCTGTTTCTTCCATGATTCGTTTTGTAATATTTTCTCTGGACTGAAAGTACATTAATTTAGCTACTTTATTTGTATTTAATAAAAGTTGCCAACAAGTTAGACTAGTTAACACTTTATTGGCCAACTACTTTGTTGCCTGTTTGGACACTGAGGCTGTAACTGAACAAAGCAGCCCCTGTGCTCAAGGGAGTTATGTTCTAATGTGGTAGGGAGGGGTGGAATGTAAGTAAACATATGTTAGTCTAAGTGCTATGGAAAAAAGTTAATTTACACACGGTACTTAGGAAGGACCTTTGAGAAAAGTTTTGGTTTTTTTTTTTGGGGGGGGTTAGATTTTTAATTTTAGAGAGAGGTGTAGGGAGAGAGGGGGAAGAACATCTGTGTATGGTTGCCTTTCACCTGCCTCCAGCTACAGATCTGGCAGGAGACCTGGCTTGCAACCTGGTTATGTGCCCTGGCTGGGGAATCGAACCTGCAACCTTTGGGTTCACAGGCTGGCGCCTTATCCACTGTGCCACCAGCCAGGGCTGAAGTAATATTTTAATAGATATGAATCTATCCTGTGGATCTCCAGAATGTTCCATGGAAAGTAATTCCAAATACAAAGACTACAAAGTAGGACTGCTTGACCCTTCTGAGAAAGTGTGGTTGGCATGGAATGTTAAGGGGAGAATAACAACAGTAGGATGAGATAGGAAGGATAGGAAATGGGTCAGTTCATTTAGGCCTTAGATAATCGGAAGAACTTTGGTTCTTAAAAAAATTTAAGTGGATGGATCTGGCTGCTCTTTGAAAACACGCGACAAGGGTGGAAACTAGAGACCAGTTAGGAGGCTACTGAATCTACATGGTAATGGTAGAGGTTGTCAGAAATAGTTGGATTATGGAAATACTTTGAAAGTAGGACTAAGGTTTGGATGTGGAGGGCAAAAATTACCAAGACGACTCCAAAACTTTTTTGTAAGCAATGTAAAGTTGCCATTTACTGAGATGGGGAAAACTGGAAGGGCAGTATAGGGCGTGTAAGATCAGTTTGGGTTCAGACATAAGTGAGATGTTTAATTCCAAGTAGTAATACTGAGTAGCTTTTCAATATACAAAGTCAAAGGTCAGGGCTGGAGTTAGCATGTAGTGAACAATATTTCAAACTATGAGGCTTAAGATCATCTGAGTGAGTAGATGGAGATAAGGAGGAGACAAAGCGGGAGAGAAGGAGGACCCAATAAGCTAGGAAGTTTCATTTGACAGTGAAAACTATTACGGTGTTACCATCACTGTTTTCCTCACCTCATCACTCTGTTCACTGTACACGATAGAGGCTCCATAGGCTTGTATGCCCAATTTTTTACAGTTGGGAGCTGTCTGCGGGACCACAATATAAGCAGGAATTCCTGAGATGGAGAAATACATTTAGTTTGTACAAATCAGGGGAAGTTAGAAGTTTTCTGTTTGGTTAATTGTAATCAGATAGGAACTCATATACTTCCCATAGCTATCAATCTTGCTGAAAGTAAGGCTACTTTTCCATTTCTCTAATGATCCCACTCAGTATCCTGAGAAATCAAGTACCTTCCAATTTGGCAGCATATGCGAGAGCCAGGCCATGATTTCCACTGCTGTGAGTAACAACAGCTTTGGGCTTTTCTGAAGCGGCAGGAATCAAACCTCTGATTGCATTAAGCGCACCACGAATCTAGAAAAAGAGGAAAGTGAAATTTATGTGTTTGATTAAAGTTTCTTCTCAAAAAAATAAGGAACTTTACAAGATTTTCTCTTCCTAACATTGTACATCCATTCCACCACTAAATCTTAGTGATTCTACTTCCTAAATATCTCACATGTGTCCCTGCCACGACCTTAGTGAGGCTTCATTTCTCGAGTTCCCAAACCTCAACTGATCCTGCCTTAAGGATCATTCTCACCTAATATTTCCACTAGACTACAAAAATGATCTTTATAAAAAATGTTTTAAAAAGTTTAAAATTGCTTATCAGCTTTGACTGCCTTTTTTTTGTACAAGTCCCTTGCAAGTTTCATGCAGCCTTTCAAACACCTACATACAGTACTACCCCTATCACCGTTGTAGTCATCTTAAATTGCTTCTAGTTTCCCTCCCACCAGGTTAGCTCCCACCACTGTACCTCGGGGCATGTGAATACCTCTATCTAGTTTTCCCCCCAATTCTATGATCTGGTTAAAAATACTCATCCTGTAAAACTGGGATTAAACATCATCTTAACTTCCTTGATCTCCCAGACAAAATTGGCCACTTCATTCTTTGTTCTTTCATGGCATTTTGTATGTATCTTTTTTTAAAAAAAAAAAAGACTTTATTTTTAGAGGGAGGGGAAGGGAGGAAGAAAGAGAGGGAGAGAAATACAATAAGTGGTTGCCTCTTGCAAGACCCCAACTGGGTACCTGGCCTGCAATCCAGGCACGTGCCCTGCCTGGGAATCAAACTGGTAACCCTTTGGTTCAGTGGGTGGGGCTCAATCCTCTAAGCCACACCAGTCAGGGCTGTGTGTATCTCTTAAGACATTTCTCATAAACCTCATGTTGACCAGTCTGTCTCTCCCTGCAAGGTGGATACAGAGCAAAACCTACATGGCAGAAGAGTATTTTGTTTTAGTATACAAGGTATGTCCTGAAACTATCCAGCCCAAAGTGTCATTATAATTAAAACAGTTTGCACGGCTGATACTTTCAGGACAGACCTCACAAAAGCTCTCAGTTAATGGATGGGAGAAAAGGCAGATTCTTGAAGTCCTAGAGCCACCACTTCACAGGTACTAAACCTGTCAGGCACAGTACTAAGTATAGCTTTCAGGTTTTTACCTGAAAGGATCTTAAAGCTTAACTAATGCTTCAAAAATTCAGGTAATGAACAACAGACATCTATCTTTTTGCATAGAAAGGCACTAACATACTTTGTAGAAATAGAATATATAAGGATTTAGCTAGAGTTAGACCCTTCATAAAAAGGTAATAATGAATAGCAAGTTGACACAAAGTGAGTGCTTACACTTGGTTACGCAGTGACTACACTTGCCCATTTTGCCTTGAAATAGTCCAGGGTGATGTCTACTGTCTCCCTTTAATCATTAGGCATTCCCTCTTTCATTCTCATGTCCTAGTAGTCAGTAAATTATATCATCCTAATTACAAGCAATTTTGAGATTGTAAAAGTGTCTCATTAACACCTGATGCTAAGTATTCAGAACCTGATCAAAGGAAGACTTCTACAACCCTTTCTTCAGCTATAAAAAGATATTAATTCTATCTACCTCACTGGGAAGTCAGGAGGATCAAATAAGTTTAAGATGTGAAGAGAGATTGAAGATTCATGACACACTATCAAAAAGGATTTTTACCTTAAAAGATCCAGTTTTCTGGAAGAGTTCACATTTGAAGAAAAGGTTGCGCCCTGTTACTTGATTCAAAATGGAGCTTGTTAGCACTGGTGTGAGGTGGATAAAATCTTGAATGTTGACATGAGCTTTTTCAACATCAGCAAAGGAGACACAGTACTGAGCACACATTGTTCTGAAACCTGGGAATAAAAAAGGGGTAAAAGCAAAGTCTGAGACAATGTGTTCATTGAAAAGGTTTTGAAAATGCAAAAACAGATCCATAGAATATACAAGAGTGAACTACAATGTAGGCAGGACTCTAGATGGTAATGTGTTAATGTAAGTTCAACTAACAAATGTACCTATTCGGTGAGGGATGTTGACCATGGGAAAGGCAATGCATGTGAGGGGACAAAGGGCTTATGGGAAAATTTACCTTTAGATCGATTTTGATA
The DNA here is from genome assembly GCA_004026585.1 of Noctilio leporinus. NCBI lineage: Eukaryota > Metazoa > Chordata > Mammalia > Chiroptera > Noctilionidae > Noctilio > Noctilio leporinus. The sequence goes on from PVIW01005687.1 coordinate 95,188, forward strand.
TGAACCTTAAACCTCTCTAAAAAAGTATTTAGCCCTGGCTGGTAGCACAGTGGATAAGGTGCCGGCCTACGAACCCAAAGGTCGCAGGTTCGATTCCCCAGCCAGGGCACATAACCAGGTTGCAAACCAGGTCTCCAGTCAGGTCTGTAGCTGGAGGCAGGTGAAACGCAACCATACATTGATATCTCTCTCCCTCTGCCTCTCTCCCTTCCCCTCTTTCTAAAAATAATGAAATAAAATCTTAAAAAAAAAAAAAAATTAAACTCCTGGCTGCTGTGGCTCAGTGGATTGAGCACTGGCCTGCGAACCCAAGGGCTGCTGGTTCGGTTCCCAGCCAGGGCACATACCCAGGTTACAAGCTAGGCCTCTGGCCAGGGCCCCATCTGGAGGCAGTTGAAAGACAACCACACATCGATGTTTCTTTCTCTGCCTTTCTTCCTCCCTCCCTTCCCCTCTCTCTCAAAATGAATAAAGTCTTTAAAAAATTTTTAAAAATATTTTTAAAGTACAAGAAAATGTCTAACACAGGAAAATAGGCCTGTGGCCTGTGGTGTTAATAATGTGGGAATGGTCTCCATTATCAGGGCTCCAGAATCTTTGTATAAAAGGGAAATGGTCCTGAAGCTGAGTCTCTTGGTAAATAAGTTTTTTTTTTTTTTTCTGATAAAGCTTTATAAGAAGTAATTGGTGATGAGTATGGAAGGCTTAAATTTTACCCCTTTCCCATACCATCCATCTTTTGACTGCCATTGGTCTTTATATTTTCACCATTGTAATGAATTGCATTCAAACTCTGCTATAAATTTTTATTTAAAAAAAGGTATTTAACAATGGGAAAATTTCCTACAATCCTATCATCTTAATAAATTGTGCTCATTTTCTATGTTTTCATTTTTTCAACATACACACATTATATGGCAGTTAAAATCAAAGTAAAAATAACATTTTGTTTACTCCTCCATTTGGCTCAGTTTCTTCAAAGTTTTCATAATTATGATTTTCAGTAACTGCATTATGCTCCCATGGTCACTACTTTTATTATAGCCTTTAACCATAAAGTTTTTCTTTGTTTTTCCTTATTAACAAAAGCAATGCATGTTCAATAGAAAAACAGAATTTAATCTGCTTCCTCCCCAAAGACAATTGCTATCTAAGCCCTGATATTTGTCTTTCCAGACTGACATACATACAAACAAAACTTTGACAAGTTTGGTAGCTTTTTTTTCTAGGCATTATTTTGAATATCTATGAATCTTTGCTTATCAATAGGTAAAGCTTTTAGAGGGGAAAAGAGAAAGATAGAAATATTGGTTTGTTGTCCACTTATTTATTGCTTGATTCTTGTATGTGCTTTGACCAAGGATTGAAACCTGCCACCTTGGCATATTGGGATGATGTTCTAAAACAACTAAACTGCCTGGTCAGGGATCATGCATATTTAAAAATGGTTTAATAGTACTTCTTTTTAAGTGTTTTTTTTTTTTTTTAAGATTTTATTTATTATTTTCAGAGAGAGGGGAAGGGAGAGAGGCAGAGAGGGAGAGAGAGGTGTCAATGTATGGTTACCTTTCACCTGCCTCCAGCCATGGACCCAGCTGGAGACCTGGCTTGCAAACTGGTTATGTGCCCTGGCTGGGAATTGAACCAGCAACCTTTGGGTTCACAGGCCAGCGCCTTATCCACTATGGTAATAGTACTTCTTAAAAAAAAAAAAAAAAAAAGAAGCAGGCCCTGGCTGGTAGCACAGTGGTTAAGGCGCCGGCCTGTGAACCCAAAGGTCGAAGGTTCAATTCCCCAGCCAGGGCACATAACCAGGTTGCAAACCAGGTCTCCAGTCAGGTCTGTGGCTAGAGGCAGAGGCAGGTGAAAAGTAACCATACATTGACACCCTCTCTCCCTCTCTGCCTCTCTCTCTTCCCCTCTTTCTAAAAATAATGAAATAAAAAATCTTAAAAAAAAAAAAAAAAGGAAACCAGTTTTACATAACTCTATTGTTGAACATTTAGAATTGTTTTTGGATATAATAAATAATGATGTAATGAATAGCCTTGTGGCAAGATCTTTGTGTATCTCCATACATGCTTTGGGTAATTTCACCAAATAGTATTTTTCATCAAGACATGCACACTTCTAAGACATTTGATACCCACTGCCAAACTGATCTTTGGAAGAGTTGTAGATTATATCATTTTACACTCCCAGCAGCTGTTTTCTAAGGAATGTCCATTTCCCTTCACTTTTATGATATAATTTTTACCTATCAATTTAATGAAATGTCTAGTAGTTTGAATTTAGTTTTCTTTAAACAGTGATTGAACATTTTTTCTATATATATATTGGCCAACTTATTCTTTCTTGAATCTTTAACCCACCATTTACTGACTGAATCATTGTTTTCCTTTGAAATACTACATTTATCATTAAATTGTTATTAATGCTTGTTCACCTATGAGACTGCTAATTCCTTTCCTAGTTATTCATTGTATTATGTCCTTCCATGATTACTTGTTTGAAACTTCACTGGCTTTTCTCACAAATAATTCTACCAAAGGAACTTTAGAAATCCTTTATCAAGGTTGTCAGAAATTCCACTGTGAAATGAACAAATGAATTGGGGGTGTAATTGACACTTAAAAATAGTCTTCTGGGCCCTGGCTGGTGGCTCAGTGGATAAAGCACCGGTCTGAGGACCCAGAGGTCGCTGGTTTGATTCCCAGCCAGGGCAACATAATCAGGTTGCAAGCTAGGTCTCTAGCCAGGTTGGTAGCAGGTGAAAGACAACCATACATTGATGTTTCTCTCCCTCTCTCCCCTCCCCTCTCCATGAAAAATAATAAATACACCAGCCAGGGCACATAACAAGGTTGTAAACTAGGACTCCAGTGAGGTCTGTGGCTGGAGGCAGGTGAAAAGCAACCATACATTGAAATAAATAAATAAAATAAATATTTTAAAAAAGAAAAATAATAAATACAATCTTTAAAAATTAAAAAAAAATTAAAAGTCTCTCTATTCATAAATATGGGTATCTTTCAGTTTAGTAGTCTTTTTGTTTCTTAGTTTTTATAGTATATTTGTGTCCTGTACAGATGATTTAATTTATGCCTAAGTACCTTACATTTTTGTTGCTTTTAAAGTATTTCTTTCCTTTTTCCTATTGCTAACTGGTGTATATAAAAGCAAGTAATTTTGCATAGTTATCAGGCAATATGATACTTAATAACTATCTTGTTATATCTAATAGATTTATTATTCATTCTTCAAATAATCATGCTATCTGCAAATAATTAGTCTTTTTAAAAAAATATTTTATTTATTCTTAGAGAGAGGGGAAGGGAGAGAGGCAGAGAGGGAGAGAGACATCAGTGTGTGGTTGCCTTTCACCTGCTTCCAGCTACAGCCCTGGCTGGAGACCTGGCTTGCAACCTGGTTATGCGCCCTGGCTGGGAATCAAACCAGCGACTTTTGGGTTCACAGGCCAGCACCTTAGCCACTGTGCCACCAGCCAGGGCAAGATAATTAGTCTTTACCTTATAAATATCCCTCTGGTAACACTCAATGTGGCTTAGTTGGTTGGGTGTCATTTCCATAAGGCAAATGGTTACCAAATTGATTCCTGGTCAGGGCATATTTGGGAGGCAACCAATGGATGTTTCTCTCTTAAATCAATGTTTCTTTCCCACTTTCTCCTGCCTTTCCCTCTTTTAAAAATAAAATCTAGCCTTGGCTGATGTGGCTCAGTGGATTGAGTGCCAACCTGTGAACCAAAAAGTCACCAGTTTGATTCCCAGTCAGGGAAGATGCCTGGGTGGTGGGTCAGGTCCCTAGTTGGGAGCACATGAAGGGTATAACCATTCGCTGATGTTTCTCTACCTCTCTTTCTCTCTCCCTTTCCTTCTGTCTAAAAATAAAAATTTAAAAACCTAAAAAAAACAAACAAAACAACCCAAAACAAATCCAAAACCAAAAACCTAAAATACCCCTCTGGTAACTTTTTCAGTGACTTCCTTAGCTACTGGTTTAATGTAGATTTGCCACCTCCTCCTGAATTAACTTCAGTAATGTATTTTTGGCAAAATATTTAAAATTAGTAAAAAGTTGGATTTCTAAGTATGCTTCATATCTGTAATATTCATGCATTCAGTCAGTCATGAAATATGGAGCACCTTCTGTGTGTCAGATACTGTTTGGTCTAGGGATAATGTTAGAAAATAGACTTGTCTCTGCTAATGAAGTTTACAGTCTAGTGGAGAGATTTGTATTAAATAATCCCAAAATAAGGAGGTGTTTACAAATAGTGATAGGTGGTAATAGGGAACTGTGTTATGAAAGGATGCTATAATATGGAGCCTTATTTAGATCAAGTAAGGTCCTCTATGGCAAAGTGAAATTTAAGTTATGACCTGTAAGATGAATGGGCAGAATAGGGAGAAATGGGTTTTCTTTTCTCCCTACAAAGGGAATAACGTGTGAAGGTGGTAGGGAGGAAAAGACGTTGGCATATTCCAGGAACTAAAAGGTCAATGTATCTGAAAATAGGGATCAAAGGGGGTCTGATAAGAGATGAGAGTAAAGTTGGCAGAGTCTAGGTCCCAAGAGACCATGACTCATGCATTCTTTTACTTAAGAGTAATAGAATGCCATTGAAGAATTTTGAACAGGTAAGTGATGTATTGGAATTCATATTTACAGAAAATCACTCTGGCTATATTATGGTGAACAAAAAGGAAAGCGATAAGAGTGTAATCAAGCAATTCAGTTAAGTAGTTGTCAATATGAAAGACAAGAGGGACCTGGATGGTGAAATTGAAGGCAGAAAAAAACCCTCAAGATACATTTTATTTTATTTATTTTTTAAAGATTTTATTTTAATCATTTCTAGAAAGAGGGGAAGAGAGAGAGGCAGAGAGAGAGACAGACATCAATGTATGGTTGCTTTTCACCTGCCTCCAGCCACAGACCTGACTGGAGACCTATTTTGCAACCTTGTTATGTGCCCTAGCTGGGAATCGAACCTGTGACCTTTGGGTTCGCAGGCTGGCACCTTATCCACTGTGCTACCAGCCAGGGCGTCGATGCATTTTAGAAAAATAAACCTGATTTAAAAATGGGTGAGCCCTGGTGTGGCTCAGTGGAATGAGCACTGGCCTACAAACCACAGGGTTGCCGGTTCAATTCCTAGTCAGGGCAAATGTCTGGGTTGTGGGCCAGATCCCCAGTTGGGGGCACAGGAGAGGCAACCACATGTTAATGTTTCTCTCCCTCTCTTCCCCTCTAAAAAAAAAAAAAAGGTTATGGCCCTGGCTGGTGTGGTTCAGTGGATTGAGCACTAGCCTGTGAACCCTAAAGGTTGTTGGTTCAATTCTCAGTCAGGGCACATACCCAGGTTGCAAACCAGGTCTCCAACCAGGTTCCCAGCTGGAGGTGGGTGAAAGGCAACCATATATTGATAAGTAAATCAATAAAATTAAAAAATAAAGTGGGTGAGCCCTGATTGATGTAGCTCAGTGGGTTGGGTGTTGTTCTGCAAACTGAAAAGTCATGGGTTCAATTCCCAGTTAGAGCACATGCCTAGGCTGTGGTCCAGGTCCTTAGTTGGGGGTATGTAAGAGGCAACTGATCTGTGTTCCTCTCTCACATCGGTGTTTCTTTCCCTTTTTAGCAGCATTATTCATAATAACTAAAAGTGGAAGCAACCCTATTATCTCTCTTAAAATTTTTTTGATTGATTTTGGATACAGGGGACAGGAGAAAGTAAGAGAGGTAGAGAAACATAGATAGTTGCCTCTTGCACACTTCCTCACTGGGGACCAAACCTGCAACCCAGGTATGTGCCCTGACTGGAAATCAAACCTGTGACCCTTTGATTTACAAAGGATGATGCCCAACCCACTAAGCCACACTAGCCAGGGCCCCAAGTATCTATTGACAGATGAATGGGTAAACAAAATCTGATATATATATATATGATGGGATGCTATTCAGCCTTAAAAAATGGAACATTAGCCCTAGGTGCTGACCTGGGAACCCAAAGGTCACAGGTTCAATTCCCCAGCCAGGGCACATAACCAGGTTGTAAGCTAGGTCTCTAGCCAGGTCCTTAGCTGGAGGCAGGTGAAAAGCAACCATACATTGATGTCTCCCTCCCTCTCTGCCTCTCTCCCTACCCCTATCCTTAAAAGTAATGAATAAAAATCTTTTTTCTTTTTTTTTTTTTTTAAGATTTTATTTCATCAT